>MU225206.1:1442950-1521718 GCA_018584345.1 Thuja plicata
TTATATTCTTGGATTGGTAAATCTCCTTATAAGTTTCATGTCCTTTCTTTTGATTACTATGGATGAGATATATATCTTACATTTAACATTCAACTTCTTTACATTTTAGAACATGTAGTGTGTTTTTAAGGATTTTACCAAATCAACTTTTAACATAAACCGAAAGCACCAAACTGATACCTTGCCCTTTCAACTTGACAAAATATTTTCATTTGACCAATAACTGCAAGCAACTGAATGATAAATCCACATACCTATATCTTTGTAAAATACCTGGAACATAAAAAAGATGGCTAAGAGGCTGCCGCCATGATTTTTATCTACTGTATATGGGAAAAAAAACACCAAAAAAAATTGAATAGAAAACATGATTGGTCATTTCATAGAGCATTCATGATCAAATAAAATGCAATGCCTTCTCTCACCCTCAATCAACTTTCACCCGCTCATTTTCTCCCACTCCTTTTCTCCCACTCCTTTTCTCAACAAATGAAATAAAAATGATTTGGCCAGGTGGTGATTATTCTCGACGATTGATAGGTAGCTAGGACTAAAGATAACACAGCTCAAGAGACCATCATAGGTTGTCTCTTTCTTCGGTCTATATTATTGATAGAATGTTTTACATTGCATTAGCTCATCAAATCTGGGGATTTGAAAGAATTTAATAGAATATTTTCATGACAACGTATATTATTTAAGTTGATGTTGCACAAATTTATCTACTTCGTGCACTTGTATACTATGAAGACAGCGATAAAGAACCTTCTCCTACCATCGCCATGCTTCTTTATCGCTGTCCTCATAGTCTACAAGTGCGCGAAGTAGATAAATTTGTGCAACGTCAACTTAAATAATATACATTGTCATGAAAATATTCTATTATATTCTTTCAAATCCCCGGATTTGATGAGCTAATGAAAGGTAAAACATTCTTTCAATAATATAGACCAAAGAAAGAGAGAACCTATGATGGTCTCTTGAGCTATTTTATCTTTAATGTGCATATCTGTCAGTTTTTTGACATTTAATACTTAATTTACGACAGCAGTGCTATACCTTCAACTGTTAAAATGTCAGAGAATTATAATTTACGACAATACTTCTGACAGTAATGCTATACGTTTGACAGGGCCACCTATTGAAGAAATGTTGCATGACTGTCGCTATTCTGACAGTTACAGTGTCGAAAATAGAATTTTTTGACAGAAAATTTGACAGTAATGCTATATATCCGACAGGTATATCTGTTAGAATTAGGTGGAAACTGTCGTCGGAATGGATATTTTTTGACAATTATTTCCGACAGTGATTGTATATTTTTGATAGGTCGTGGTGTCAGAATGTCGATGGATGAACTGTGGGAAATGCCCTCACGAAGTTGTTGTCATGTGCAAGTTTCCAACGTGATGTGGTTTTGGTAAATTGACGGATGTGTCTTCTATCATAATTTCCTATGCAAAAATAGTGACGGACTCATGTGTCAAAATGCCAAAAAATGAGCGTTGGAAATCTGACAAATGGTTGTCGGAATTTGAACTCAAATGTACTAGTGTCTATATGCTGATTAGCTTGGATCTCTTTTAGAGGTAGTCCTTGAGAGTAGACATAGTTAGCATTAGGCTTAGTTCTTGATAGAGATGGTGTGTCTCGTTGTGAAGCTTTAGGAGATGGAGGAATGGTAGAAGAAGTAGATGTGATATGGGAACCATTGCTAGACATGGATTTGTGATATTGATCATGCTTGAGATTAGTATCTTCACTAGATGATTCATTAGGATTTTCCACTTCAATGATGCCATCATCTATGAGATATTGGATTTTATGTTTCAATTCCATGCAAGATGAATTTTAATGCTTGTTATGTCGATGATATCCACAATAGGGACTCAATAATTTGAGTCCAAATGATGTGGCTTGAGGCAATGTAATGAGATTATGCTCAAGAAGTCCTTCCAATGTTGATGTATAAGATTATCTTAAAGGAGTAAAGACTCTCTCTAAAGGATAATTAGACACTTCTTGAATTGAAATATGCTTCTTTTGTGAATAAAAAAGACTTTCATTTGATTCTGTCATAGATTCCTCTACATTCTCTTGATCAAAGATAAGATGGTCATAAAATTGTTCTTGATCAAAGATGGGATTGTCATAAAACTGTTCTTGATCAAAGATGGGATTGTCATACCAAGATTTATCCATGTTGGAAGAAAGTGTGGATATGTGAGAATCATGATCAAATAGCAAAGGATAGATTGATATTAGTGATGATTTGTCGAATGAAGTATCCTTTTCCTTCTTGTTCAATTCTTGAAGTTCAGACTTCAAAGATTCAAGTTGTTTTGATAAACTTTCCATAAGAATCTCTTCTTTGCTTTTAGACATTGTAAGATTGTCTTGATGCGCTTTCTTAGAAGATTGAAGAGAAGGTATGATGAATTGATTGATTGAATGACAAGTGTTGAAGTGATATCTAAAGTGATGATTAAGTCCAAGATGAAAGGATAAAAGAGATAATGTCCAACTCAGAGAGGGAAGAAATGACTCCGATCTTGAGTCAAGGTTGATGAACCTTCTTTTACAACTCAGGATAAGGATAGCATAGACAAAGATGATAAGATTGAAATAGATAATGGGTCACTTGGACTAGCACAACAAAGTCAGATTGCAAGACAACAACAAGTCAGACTATCAACAGATTGCGGTAAACGACATACTAGTAGTGATGTTAGTGAAGAACGCAAATTTGTGAAAATTCAGACAAAACCTTCACAACAAAATAGCAATTTGGACAAAAAGTTGATAGATTTCCAGAGTTTGGTAGTAGATGTAGAAACTTGGACAAGATTTGATAGCTAACACCTAGAAGTGCAGTTTTTGAATCTGAATGATCAGTTTGATGTTTGTTTTGATTGTTCATGTGTTTTGATGCTTCACCCACACAAGACACATCAAGAAAAATGTTTTTTGTAAAAAGAACAGAGACACCACAATCCTAGGTAAGCCAAGGAAAATATCTATTGAATTCTCACTTGAACCAAATTTCAGCCACACCTACTCATAGCGGACAACTTAGAAGCTTGGAGGCACGAGCTCCTCCTTATAGTGCACTCAATTCTCAAGCACACCAAGCTTGGATGCATGGTTTTCTGAAGCAACCTCAACATCCATATTTAATGCCACCACCTCCTCCTACTACTATAAAATCATCTCTAGCAAAGCCTATAAAGATGCCAACATAACCAACACCTAATCCCAATAATAAACCCCTACAAAAACAAGTTTATTCTACAGACCCAAATCAATATCCTACTTATTCCATAAATATTAATAATATCCACCTTAGGTCAGGCACTACTTGTCTAGCATCATCTTCTCCTATTGTAAAATAGGTTTCTTTAAAGGAATTTCCGCAAGAACAACTTGTTGAACAATCTGTTCAACCAATCTCAATGTAACAAAGTCAATAGTCTAAGTTACCTACTCAGACTCCTCTATTTCCTCATAGAATTAATAATGACAGAGCCAAGGCACAAGAAGAGTCTACTTTTGATATTATTGACTAGCTGAAACACATTTGTGTTAAGATGCCCCTATTTCAAGATATAAAGGAAGTCCCTATCTATAGTAAATAAATTAGGGAGGCTTGTTTGAAGAAGCCAAGAAGAAAGAAGAAAGATCCTAAAATTGTCAATGTACTAGGTTAGTTGTCTAAAATAATGTTTGAGAAAGTCTCCATTCCGAAATACTCTGACTGTGGTAATCTAGTACTTGACATTGTTATCAATGGGGTTCAACTAAAGAATGCATTAGTTGAATTATGGGCAAAGATTAATATTATGAATAAATATACCATGCAACAAATTAATATTATAAGATTAAAAGCCACTCCCACAGTCCTGTATCTTGGAGATATTTCTATAGTCAAACTTGATGGTATGGTGGAAGATTTTATTGTTACCCTAGTCTCTTGGGAATACCCTATTGATTTCATGATCCTTTCACCCAAGGAAACATTGGGAGGTTTTCTAGTTATACTCGAAAGACCTTGGCTTGCTACTATTGATGCCATCATAGCATGTAGGTGAGGAAATATGACTATTTTAGATGGTCTATCCACTAAGAAACTGTCTCTCTATTCTCCTGCACAACCTCAACTTGATAAAGAGCAGGCCTTATGGCCAGATATAGGCAAAGAAGGGGATTAGGCTTATTTTTTCTAGCATCTTAGGATGATAAAAATAGAAAATTTTAATGGAATCCAAGAAGATGATTGTATCCTATCTGTCATTATTCAGAATCACTATGGAGTAGCCCATCAGTTTTGTGAAACTACCCCATATCCCTCATTGACTATTCTTCCACCTTATCTTTCACCATATTTTCCTACAACCATATACTATTTGCATAACTTATTTCCACATGAACTATAGTCAGCTAGTCTAAGTGAAGTTTCTATGGTATAATTGACTACACCAGTAGAAGTTTCTCCTGGAATAATGGTCTAACTCCATCGCAATAAGAGTCTATGATAAGATTGTTGCAAATTCATCAAAAATATTTTCCATGGGACTATAGTGATATGCAAGGATTAGATCCTAATCTTTGTACTCATAAAATTTATATAAGTGAAGATTTCTAATGAGCAAGGAAACCCTAGGGGAGGATCAATCCCACTCTCAGAGATATAATCAAAGGAGAATGGTAGAAGTTGTTGAATGTAGGTTTTATCTATCCTATATCTAATAGCCAATGGGTGTCACCTATTGTCATAGTTCCTAGGAAAGTAGGGAAAGGGAGAGTATGTTTATTCTAAAGGGAGATTATTACTGCAACCAAAAAGGACCACTTCCCTCTTCCCTTCATAGATCAAGTTTGGATGGGTTTATTGGTTACAATCAGATTAGGATTTCCCTAGAGCACCAATATAAAACTACATTCACATGACTCTCGGGAACCTTTTCCTACTATATTTTTCCTTTTGGCCTCTATAATACCCCAAAAACATTTTAGAGGGAAGTCATTTGCATATTTTTTAATATTTCCCATGACTGTATGAAGATCTACATGGATGAATTTACTTCCCATGACTCAAATTTTGAAGAAGAAAAGACGAGATTGGGATATGTTTTCCAGAGATTGGAAGACCACAATTTATCTTTGAATACTAAAAATTGCTTCATGATGATGCAAGAAGGTATGGTCTTGGGTCATTATATCTTGATAGAAGGAATTCAAGTGGATCCATCTAAAATTGTGGTGATTTCTAACCTTGTTGTCTATACTAAACAAAAGGATGTCAAAAGTTTCTTGGGTCATACAAGCTACTATAGGAGGTTTATTAAATATTTTAGTCAAATTGCAACACCATTATATAATCTCTTAAAGAAAGAAGTTGATTTTTAATGAACATCAAACTGTGACAAAGCTTTTGACAACATAAAAGAAACTCTGACTCAAGCTCCTATGTTGAAGGGACAAAATTGGACAATTCCAATCCTTATTCATACCAATGATTCTGATTATGCCATAGGAGAAGTTCTAAGATAGAAAGAAGGATCAATTGATAATTCCATCTCCTATGTTGCAAGAATCTATAGAGAGTTGAATTAACCTATACTGTCACTGAAAAGGAGATGCTGATAGTAATCTATACTCTTAAAAAGTTAAGGCATTACATAATTAGGTATCAAATATTTGTACACATAGATCATGCAACCATTAAGTATCTCATGAACAAACCTTCTATTGCAGGAAGGCTAGCAAGGTGATTGTTGTTAATGCAAGAGTTTGATATAACCATTGTTCACAAGCCTAGGAAAGATAATTTAGTGGCTAATTTTCTAACTGACCTACAAGTAAAAGATGATCATGTAACCATTAATGATTACTTTCTAGATGAGCACTTATTTTCCATAACTTCTGACAATCCTTGGTATGTAGATATAGCTAATTAATTAGCTGTTGGAAGGACTCCTCCTCGCTATTCACCAATGGAAAGAAGGATACTTATGGAGAAGAGTTTCAACTTCTAATGGATAGCTGATTGTATGTTCTATACTGATCCAAACTAGATCATGAGAAGATGTTTGCGTGAGGATGAGACCTATAATATTTGAATGATTTCCATGATGAACCATGTGGTGGTCACTTTGCAGCCAAGAGAATAGCCATGAAGAATCTCAATATAGGATAGTACTAACCAACTTTACACAAGGATACAACAAAATATACCAGAAAGTGTGATAGATGTCAGAGGATGGGTAGACCAACTAGATCAGATGAAATGCATTTATTTACCCAAGTGGTTGAGACTCCATTTGACAAATGGGGCCTAGACTTTGTAGGACCTATTGAACCATCCTCAAATGGAAAGTCTTATATTTTGGTCTGTATAGATTTTGTTACTAAATGGGTTGAGTCTAGACCAATAAAGCATGCAAGGGATAATAAGGTTGTTGAATTCATATATGAGGATATTTTCACTAGGTATGGAGTTCCAAGAAAGATATAACTGACCAAGGAGCTCAATTCACTTCAACATTGATTAAAACTCTGGTTAATAAATATAATATTAGGCACAAGAAATCCACACCCTACCATCCTCAGGTTAATGGAAAAGCAAAAGTTACCAATAGAGAGATTGAATCTATCCTCACTAAGACAATTGCACTACATAAAAGGGAATGAGCCAAAAAATTATAAGAAGCAATATGGGCCTATTGAAATACATGGAAAACTACCACGGGATTTACACCATTTGAGTGTAGACCTTATGGAAAGATATGTTGTCAATTAGTGTCAAAACACTTAGTCATTCAGTATTGCCCAAGTGATCAATGTGACCCGAGTGATCAGTATTGCCTGAGTGATCAGTATTACCCGAGTTATTCAGCATCACTTGAGTGATCAGTGTGACCCGAGTGATCAACATTGCCCGAGTATCAGTTTGTCACCCGAGTAGACTTCTGGACCCGAGTGATAGTATTGGGCTGGATTTGCATATATCATTTAATATCATTATGTCTAATGGAAGCTGACTTATGAATTTTTTTTTTTTGGATAAGATATATATATATATATATATATAACATTTTTTCTATCTAAAATAAGCATGAGAAGAGTATTTAGTAAAAGTATATATGTGAATATGATATGGCATATTGATTAGAAGATTGTAGAAGTATAAAGCACAACAGAGACTCATATATCCTAGTCAGGTGATCAGTTATATTCAAAAGGATCTCATCCAGAAAATCAGATTTGCCAAAGTAGATCATCTACTGGTCCATTCTAATAGGTGGACTAGAAAAATCCTTTAACAAGGTGGACCTAACAGTTCTTTGTCAATATCTTAACAGAGTTGCATTACTTTTTGTATTGTATCAAATCCTTTAACAAGGTGGACTTAACAGTCCTTATTTCTCTTAACAGGACAGGCCATTATAAGTGGTCAATGTAAGCTCTAACAGGCTAAATTTATACTACAATACTAAATCTTGTGGGTACCATCCCCACCCCAATTTTACTTTCTATTTGGAAGGTTTTTGGGTAACCATATATTGTGTTATGTGTTATGTATGCTTATTTCATTTCATTTCTATGCATGCAAATCAGATTAGATAACATAATTGTGAATAAAGAAGATTAAGTTTTATTGGTTCCTGAGAGTCATGGATTATGACCTTTTTAGGCCATTAAAATAAGGGCAGGAAAAAATTAGTGAATCTTGTGATCACTCTGATCTAATATGCCAAACTTTTCTCTTGGGTCAATTTTATATTTTATGAAGATGGTAGTGCTTGAATCATGGGTTTCTTATGAAAAAGTTGTCAAAATCTGAGTAGTTAACAAAATAAAACCAACTCTAAGGGATTTCACGTGCATACAAAGGTCAATCCCAACTGGGTGTTTTTTTTACAATCATGCAAATACACATTGCCTGCATGTATTTGTAATATGGAAGTGCCTCTATTGAATTATTGTCTATTTCTTTATCTCTTCATAATAGTAATCCTTTTCCCCTCCATATCTTCCATGATGCATCTTTATCTCTACCCATTCACTGTGTATCACACTGAGAATCATTGATTTTGAGCTTCTGATGACTACCCTACCATTGTAGATGATTTCTCCTCAAGATCTTTGTTAAAAATCTTTGAATCATCTATGACTACATTATGACGGATCTTCATGGTTTCCCCATTATTTTTTTTAATCTAAAATGCTACCCTTCACATATTGGTGATGCTTCTCATTGATCCACAACTTCACTTTGTCCTCATCATGCCCTACAGTCATATGTTATACATTACATGACAATGATGCCTCATTTTGTGTCCTATGATACTCATGACATGTTATCACGTTCTAGTATGAAAAATCCTCCACTTATGATAATATATCTTCTTTTCAATTGGCATCACTTTTGAAAGCCTTATATGCTATCATTATCTTGATGGCTATTTCATGTTTTTGATTAAGGTAAAAATAGGTTTTGAAAGGTACCCAAAACCTTTTACAAAAAGATATTAAAGATAATCAATGAGAACCCTTACAAACATGATATGCCTGCTACGAGAAAAAGAGCAGGACCCAAATAAACAACCCAAAACCTGAGGAAGCAGAAAACTAGACAAAAAAGCACAGTTACCAACAAAACTACCAGCAAAAAACCAGCAGACCATCCAGCGCAACTCCCTGCTTAATGCATTTTTTCATAGGCTTCCTCAGCCTCTTTCTGCATGTTTTCCATCAAGTCAATAGACTCCTTCATCTTTATCATCTCGTTAGGGATCTTAGGAACTTTTCTTTTGATGCCCCTACGAGTTCTAGAGATCGAGCCCCCACTCTCAATATCACCTTCCACCGTGAAAGTAGTTCTTTCTAGCAGACTCATTTCTAGGTAGGCGTATAAAGCTTTGAGATTCTGGACAGAAACTTTCAGCCCTTCATTACTGTGTTTCATAATGATATTTATCATGTGCCCATTGTGACTAATCTGGGCTTTCATCTCATTGAACTTATCTTCCATAATTTCATTAACCTTAACAGTAAGGTCATCATCTTTATTTTTGTTATTTACCTTAATCTTCACCTCCTTCTCCATTTCTGCCATTCTAGAGTTGAGAGGCTCCATAGCTTGTTGCATGTTCTTGAGGTGAAGTTTCATCATATTCATTTCCTCCCCAATCCACTTCTCCATATTAGCCCCATAGTCCTCTCTACATTTCGAGAATCTCTCGTCGGCCTTAAAACCCACCATTTTGTAGTCCGAGTCAAGTTTTTGTTTTTTCTTCTTCTTACCATCTTTCCTCAGGCTTCTATTCTCCTCCATATCTGTTTCTTTATTCTCCTCCTCCTCTTTTTATTTTTTAATCTTTTCTTCTTCGTTCTCCCTATTTTCATCTTCCTCATTCTGCTTGAGGTTGTCCGCTTCCTTCTCCCTATTCTCATCTTCCTGATTTAGATTGATGTCTTCCACTACTATCTTATCATCCTCATTATTGGAGTCCTCATCATCTTCAGCCTAGTTCATCTTGGGGTTTCCCAAATCAACCTCATTTATCTCAAGCTCTTCCATTTTTTCCTCATCCTAGGTTTTTTCCTCTTCAATGCTCTGGGTGTTAGGGCTGACCTTCGTCTCTTCCCTAATGATCTCCTTTTTCTTGATCTTTCTATTAACCCTCTTCTTAGTTTTCACTTTCTTGATATCCCGGTTCAACTTTTTGAAATTCCTTTTGACCCTTTGAGGGATAGGGTCTGAGACTTAATTTTTAACATAATCAGAAATAAGCAGAATAAAACCTTCATGCAGAACCAGGTTCAAAGATTTTTTCTTGTGTTGAATAATACTATTATTCAGAGAGCTGAGCAAATAATAGGGGAAAGAAACAAGCTTCTGGTGCCTAAAATGATTTTCTAGGACGAAATGGAGATTATAGATTTTTGAATACCTACCATCCAGAGTAAAGTATTCAATCATCACTGTCAGGATGTTAGCCCAATGGCTTTTAATCTTTTTTATGTCTACATAATCTCCCCTGCTTTTGGTCAGAAGGGCTCGCTCTTCTTCATTTTTCGAGAAGATTTTGAAGCCTTAAGTGCCCATCCTCTTATCGTCTCTATAAAACTTCATTCCTTCAGCAGGAATGCCTGTAATTTCTAAGATGAGGTTTAGGGTAAGTGGGATAGATTTACCCCCACAGATTCACCCTCCCATTCTTCCATCCGTCTGTAAATTTCTTTGTGATTTCCTTATCTGCACTGTGCTGGCATTCCATGAAGTTTGTAACTCCTCCATTTCTAAGTCTTTTCCAAACCTTCTTATTTTTCTTCCATTTCAAGCAATCCATCAGCTCCTCCCTCTTCAAACCCCCCCTATTGTTGTAGAATTTTGAACTAATAGGCTACAGTTTAACAGAGAGTAGAGCTTAAGCTTTCTCTGGTTTCGCTTGCTATTTGTGACCCACAGAACGTGTGAATAGGCAATTTCATTCAAACCCACAAGCCTCGACTGACAGTAAATGACATAATTAAACTTAGCTGTCATAATCATTATTAATACTTATTTGTGGTAAGCCTTCATTTTGATTCACTTTGTCATACTTGATGAGATGTGAAATCTCAAAACTTAAATCCACCTCCCCATTCCATGATGTCATTGTTTCACAATTAACACCCACATTGGCTAAACTATCTGCAACCGTATTTCCTTCCCTGTACACGTGGGAAATGGAACTTTCTTCAAAAAGAAGTAGAGTCGATTTGATTTTGTCTATTATGTGAGCTATAGTCTAGGAAGCTTTTACTTTCCCTTTGATAAATTTAATGATGTTTAATGAGTCTCCCTCCAACCAGAATTTCAAAATTCCTTTTTCTTTAGCCTGACTAACAATCATAAGAGCTGCCATTGCTTCAGCTACATGGTTTGTTTGATTTCCAAAAGGAGCAGCAACTGCTCCCAGACAATTCCCAGTACTATCTCTTATGCATCCACCACCTCTAGCTTTTCCCGGATTCCCCTTAGCAGCTCTATCAAAGTTGCCTTTCACCCAACCATAAGGTAGAGTAGACCATCTTGTATTTTTGCTCTTGTCTAAAGTCTTAGTCTCTTGTTTTCCAGGGTTCCCCCATTCGAAACTTGATATTTCTTGAAGGTTCAAAATGTTATTCCTTTGAGGAAAAGACACATTAAAGTTTTCCAGAATTCCTCTTATTATATGACTTGCAACAACTGAATGGGAGGATTTTTTCTCTCTGAAGACCCTATTATTCCTCTCCTTCCATATCCTCCATGAGAAGTGAGGAAGAAAGAGCTTCCACATCTCCTTATAGTCTTTACCTTTCTAGGACACAACCATTGAGTAATCAGCTCCTGAGCACTATAAGGTTTGACCCAATCTACATTAAAATACTTAAACACTAAGTCCTAGACTTGATTAGAGAAGGGACGGTGTATCAATAGATGGTTACAGTTTTCATCTTCAGAGAGGCAAAGGTAACATCTGTTTGGCATGATGAAACCTCTTTTATGGAGATTTTCCACCGTAAGGATTTTGTCATGTGTCAAGAGACAAAAAAACATGTTAATTTTAGGGATAAGGTTGGAATTCCAAACCTAAGCATAGAGAGTCTGGGTGCTAATAGAGAGCAGAAGGGCCAAAGCCAAAGCAAAAAAGAATTTTCCATTAGGTTTCGGGCTCAAGATCAAAGAATCCAGAGCATTTGTAGGAAACCAAGAATTGAGTTGGGCATTGATTTGAGAAGGTATTCCCTCAAAGGAACCAAAGTCCACCTATTTTTCATTAATCCAATAATCTGCCACCTTTTCTCCCACAATATCTTGGTAGTCAAGAATAGCTAAGCTCCACTCTTCATTCTCTTTAAGGGCTTTATTTTCCAGCCATTTGTCCTGCCAGAAATTTATCTTTCTGCCATTTCCCAGTTTCCATCTCACTCCCTTTTTTATGCTCTTTACCTCTATAGATGCTATTCCATATAAAGGATCCATTGACTTCCTAGGAGTTATTAAGAATGTCCTCAAGAGAGTGGATATGGTATTTCCTTTTCATAATAGAATTCCATTCCTTTTCTTCCTCAAAGATTCTCCAGCATTGTTTTTCCATTAGAGCCTTATTAGTATTCTTTATGCTTCTGATCCCCAATCCTCCCCATTTCTTAGGTTTACAAACCACCTCCCATTCTGCAAGACTAAATTTCTTTTTTTCCTCAACTCCTGACCATAACAAACGCCTTTGGATTTTTTCAATTAGTTCAGCAAACTTATTAGGGATCGTAAAGAGGCTTAGAGCATAGACTAGGAGATTTTGAAGAGTAGACTTAAGAAGTTGAACTTTCCTAGCAAGGCTAAGGGTAGCTCATTTCCAGCCTGCGAGCTTATTGTGAAATCTATCAATGATCTTATTCCAAAAAATATCATCAAGTTTAAGGCAGAGAGGGAGGCCCAGGTAAGGAGTCGGGAGGATCCCAATCTTATAGCCTAATATTGAGGAAATCTTCCTTTGTCTATCATCAGGAGTGTTACAGAAAAAGAGAGAGCTTTTCTCCCAATTTATTAGTTGGCCAAAAGCTCCAGTATAAGTGTTCAGCGCCATCTTCATATTTATAGCTTCTTTAATTGAAGGTTCTCCCATCATTATTGTATCATCAACAAATTGCTCATGCGAGCATCTCAGCTGGGCAGAAGAGGGTTGAAGCCCAGAGATCATACCTTTGTTCACAAGGCTTTGGATAAATCTACCCAGACTCTCCGCCATGATAGCAAACAAAATAGGAGAAATGGGGTCTCCTTGTCTCAAGCCTCTAGTAGGGTGGAAGAAATGAGAAGAGCCCCCATTAACCAAAACTGAGGAGGAAACCATAGGTACTAGCTGCATTATGAGTTTGATCACCCCCTCATCAAAACCAAAGGAACTCAAGACACAGGGGAGGAATTCGCAGTCCACTCGATCATAAGCTTTGGACAAATCCAATTTCATCAGAAAACCTTGTTTTTTGGATGTTGAGAGAGAATGGATATTCTCATGAACAACCATAATCGAGTCCAGAATCTGTCTCCCTAGAAAAAAGTCATTCTGCTAAGGAGAAATCAAGTTAGGAAGGATGCTCAACAATCTAGAAGTAAGGACTTTAGATATGATTGTATAAAAAGAGTTGCACAGACTTATTGGTCTAAAGCCATCCACAGTATCAACTCCCAATTTTTTCAGAATAAGAGCTATGAAAGTAGCATTGAGCTCTTTGAGGATAGTTTTAGACCCAAAGAACTCCTTAACTACAGAGCACACATTTTTACTAGAAATTTCCCAGAAGTGCTGGAAGAAGAACATTTGAAAGCCATCCGGCCCTAGGGATTTTTCTCCTTCAAATGAAAGAATGGCCTTCTTGATTTCATCATGTTAATGACATACATTGTTTTGGAAAAAATGAAGACTCTACTTTTTCCTTTGTCCTAACACATGAAGCTTTGTTATGTTACTGGACAAAAACCATGAAGAAAGCACAATGATGGCAGTAATGTGAAGATAGTGAGCATTTAGATTGCAAGACATGCTATTATTATGGCAGTAATATAGAACATGAGGTCATTGCTATTATAGGAGTAAAAAATAGTGATTTTCATAGAGGTCAAAGATTTTGAAGAGCATAATGGAAGTCTCTCTAAATTTAAGGGATCCCTAGCTATGATTGGAATTAGATAGCATGGGGTTCTAGCAAAGAGGAACACAATCATATTCAATGAGAAAAAGATTCATGGAGTTAGGAGAATCAATAGATTTGAGCCATAAGTTCAAGGAAGGAGTGACCCATACCCCTGCATTTCATTGAATACTTCACATCACAAAAATGATCTTAGAAAATTTAAGAGTTCATGACAATGAACTTCCGATCCATATAGATAATGAAATGGAGACAAATGTTAACTGTTTTTGTTTTGACACTTCTTTTGGATAGTAAACTTGTTTGTTCAGAGATTAGGATTAGTATGAAGCCTCTTCAATGTGACTATAAAATGCTAACTTGACTCATTCACAAACCTTTATTAGATAAAGGTAAATATATTGTTGAATTTTAGAGTGACATTAAACAAACTTTACTGAGAATGTCTTTACATTGACAGTTAGGCTGAGATACCCCCAAAACCATTGTTAGATCAACTTGATGACCTTTATCATCCAATATGAAGGTTTGTATAAGTTTTTCAAGTCCATAATAAATGCTTGAATGATTACAAATTGAAGATATTAATGAATTAATCACATAAGGAATGACTTACAAACAATATCAATTAATCACACAAGGAATGACTTACAAACAACAAGAAAATGCATGGTATAGCCCACGTAGGGCATCAATTTTCTTCTCATAAACAAAACCATTTAAACTAAGACCAATCCCATCTTGAGAAAGAAAAGGGAAAAAAATACAAGTGCTTGAGAAAGAAAAGGGAACACATTCACTACCTTGAAGATTGAATCGAGAAAGCAATGGAGATGAATGAAATCTTTGAGCAATATGTCGTGAATCCTTCTATTTTTCTGCAAAAATGCTTCTGTCCTTGCCTGCAACTAATGTAAAATATTATTTGTGCATATACTGAACCCAAAACCATTCAATCCAAACATGTAGGAAGCCAAAATATGGTTTTTTCTCATTACCAAACGCTCAATCCTTGTAGGCGGGAAGCCAAAATATATTTTTCCCATTACTAAACACGCGCGGGAAGCCAAAATATTATTTTGGCCATTACCAAACGTTGTAAAATGCCCCATCATGATTTTTATGTGTCCCTATTGTATATCTTATTAGTAATTAATTAAATTAATAAGGTTCATTCTATTTTAACTTTTAATTAATTGATTTTTGTTTTAAATAATTAATTAATTTTAATTTTTAATTAATTAATAATTATAATAAATAATATATTTTAGGTGATCTATATTATATAGAGATTTGTACTATAATTATTTTGTCTTTATTATTTTATAATTTATAAAAATAATTAAAATATTTTTGGCCAAAAGTTTATTTATAGGATCAAGAGGCAACTTCTAAGTCTAGTGTTTTTTATAATGTATCTCAATCAGGGCAAGTTTTCTAATGATTTAAGCTTGAATTTTGTTTTTCTTGTTAACTACTATTTAGGAATGAGAAGACAAAAATCGTGCCTTCCTTCTTGAAAATGTGATGCTCTCATTGAAACCTTTGTTCACACCATTAAAGCTATGTTCTAACTGCACTTGAATCATCAAAATCTTATATATCCTGATCATTGGCCACCCTTTCCCATGAGATTCAGTCTTTTTCTCGTGCCTTATATGATGTTTACATTTCAAAGAGTTGTTCATTAATGAAATCATGCGTTCATGGCACATTTACTTGCTTTGTACTCCTGTTCATCATGCATCCGCAACCATTCTTGAAAAATATTTTCATTACTATTCATGACAAGTATTGTTCTTCACTGTCCAAGGAGTCAGCATCTGATATCAAGCCACCATTTTCTCCTCCTCCATGCTTTCTACGAGTAAACTAGATTTTTTTCCCTAACCTGCACATGTAACCCAAGTTGACATTCTTGGATTAATTAAAGTTTGATCCAAGAGTCAAAGAAAACTTTAACTTCCAAGTTTCCCTCCATTACTTTATATGTATGGTATTTTTATAAATTTATCAATTGCACCTTGTTATGCAATGGGTATGTCAAAGAGGTATGAAAGGTTGGTTTTAAAAATTGACCTATGTTTTTTACATATATTTCTATATTACATGAGGTGAATTGGTGGACCATTTTGTGAATGTTGTTTGTGTAACAAATTTTCAATGGAGAAGTGATTGCTACAAATGAATAAAAACAAATCCTATGAAACAAGAAGACAATTAGGCCCCATCATCGCACCATCCCAACTTTCTCAATTCTCACAAAAAAGATCAATGAAATTGCACAAATAAAGTATTAAATTTAAATATAATATATACTTTATTATAAAATTATTAAAATTGACCAAAAATAATTAACAATAGAAATACAAATACATTCATATAAAATGCACAAATAAGGATTATGATAGTATATCAAAGTGAAGGGTAATTTGTTGATATAAGCTTCTATTTGTACTAAGGTAATAAGCTTTTATTTGTACTAAGAATATAGGTATATGATATTATCAAATGTTAATGTGTAAATGAGTATTAATCATTCATTTAGTCATTTATTTAGTTATTTATGTAGTCATTTTACCCGATGACCAAATTGATCATTTATTTAGTCATTTTAGTTGTGATTTTACCCGATGACCAAATTGGTCATTTATTTAGTCATTTATATTTGTGAATTGCAAAAAAATGGTTGAACATGTTTAGTTTTAGTCACGGGAATAAAATTTTTAGTCACCTGGTCATTTATTTGTCCCAATTCTACTAGTGAGTGGAGAGTGGGTTACCCTTTCCTCTTGGTTTTTTTTTTTATTATTCCCATTCATTTAATAGAATTAGGCCACAATGTACCCTTGTGGTATATAGATGATACCCCTAGTTGAGCTTCTAAAGCCTATAGTTGAACTTTATGGGCATCATTTCTTGTGTATGCAAGGATTGCTACTCCCACTTGAGTAAGCTAGTTGATTTGTCTAAGTGTTTAAATATTTAGATCACCTTTCCCACTTGAGACTAAAAATGAGAGTCATCATTCAAAATGATCCTTAAGATTTTTTCTTTTGCATTTCTTTTTTGTGTATTTCATATTTAAACAAAAATAAATAAATAAATCATTACAACTTAAAATATCCCCCCCCCAAAAAAATCATAAAAACATAAAATCCCCAAAAAACATTATAAGTATAAAAAGCTAATAAAATGAAATCAAAACTAAACTTTATCATACGTGCCACCTCTAGAGCCTGAAATAAGAAAGGAACTAATGGCTAACTTAGCTCAAGTTATCTAGGATCTCCATTAAGATATATACATAATTCATGCCCAACAAAAAATATAAGATGTACAGGGGAAAATGTTAATAAATTCTAATGTGTAGATCACTCACCAAGATTCTATACACATTGGAATAGAAACACACCCTTAAACAAAACCTGATTAGCACAACCAAAAAGAGAAAGGGTGCTAATGTAAGATCTATGTCAAGGGGGATTTTGGAATTCCTTTAGGGGATAAATGTGATATGATAAAGTACAAATCTAACCTAATAAAGTAAGTGCAAAGGAAAAGAAGGAAGAATAAGTGCATATGGAAACAAGATGGAGAAGGTAGCACTTCAAATCTGGAATTGACTATCGTCGAGATCTCAGATATTACTATTATTGCAGATTTTGGAAACAAAGATTTGAATCTGCCTATCCTAAAATTTTCAATGAAAAATAACAAGAAAAATTTGACTTTTAGGGAACAAGTCGATCCTAGAAAAATCTGATGAAACTTTCCCAAATTTTGTAACTATACCTGTACTGCCCAGATCCAGAATCATAGCTCTTCAATGCATTCCTACACACACAAAAATGAAGAAAAATGTTGTGGAAATGGGGTTGCCTTGGTCAAACCCATGTTTAGGAATCAATCTTGAAATTGAATTGAAATTGCATAAAGTAAAGCAAAGTAAAAGGTAAATTGTTTATTCACCTTGTGTGAGACCCTCATGAATGGATGTAGTAATCACTCAAATCCATGAAGATGCTTGATGTGCTTGGAATCCAAAGAGTTGACCTTGGATTGAGATGTGGAATCAAGGATGCCTTCACAAATGCATGGATCTATGATTTACATACATACATACATACATATGAATAAAAAGAACAAAGTACATAATTTTATTGTGACTTTTATTTCTTATAATATAAAAATAATATTTTAGTGAGTCATATACATAAATGAGTTAAATAGCTAGTCATTTATGACATATTGTGATGGTCGAATCATGATGTCACTATTGCTACCACTATGGTTCAAACTCCTATTGTGTCATTGTGATTATAGGCATTATGTCTTCACTAATTCATTGTGGTTATGATTAAATGACCCTTGCGTTGATGTTGTTAGCACTCATGCCAAGTGATCGTGTATTCCAAAACCTCACTAGACTAGTATGCTTGTAGGTTTTATGCCCTTGCTAAACTATTGTGCTCACAACTGCTGACTATTCACATTATTATTATATGTTCATATCAGAAATAAAGTCTCCCATTTGTAACCTTGCCAGACATATCAAACTAAAAACTCTAAAGGTATATAAAAATCATTATTTTTGAAATAGTTTCAATCCCTATATTTGATTGCATTCACACATTTTAAATTCTTCCCATTGAAAACAGTAGTTTCACAAGACATTCATATCCAAGAGGTGCATTTCTTTCATAAATTTCATTTATAAGAAATATATAACTACTCTATACAAATTGGTGGAGGCATTGAGCATCCATCAAGATAGGGGCAGATAAAGGAAGGAATATTACCTGTACTCTTACCTTGTATGGCAGTACGAAATGCACTCGTAACACTATAGACTTTTATTTTTGTCGGACCACTTTGGCATACAAACAAAAGGCAGCCGACTTTCTCCGAGCCTGTTGTTTAATCTGCTTCCAGATGACAATCTCAGACATGGAAATCGACAGCCATACTCTGCTTCATACACTTACTCAGGTGACCACCACATGATTTTAATGGATTGTCAGGCTGCCCATTCATTTCCCCACCGACAACACGTACAAAATTACACACCCTCCTCTCCCTCAACACGATCGCTCATAATTCAGAAGAAGAAAGCAAACACCCCACCATGCAACGTACTTACATGCTTTTACAGAGATCCCAAACCCTACGTACTTTCTTCTGTTTTTTCACTTCTCTTTTTCTCTCTCTCTTTTAAGTATAAATAAACTCACTTCCCTTTGTATTCTTATCATGTTTTGTTGCGTTGGGTTCAGGGATTATGAGTAGATAATCTGCATCCTGAGGTTCGAGGCTCCACACATTCATGTGGCCTCGGCCTCTGAATGTAGATTATCCTCTCCTTCTCCATGATTATTTTCTTCACAATGATGATTTTCTTAACAATGATGATTTTCTTAACAATATTGTACTGAATGAGATATGAAATGAAAGTTCTTAGGGTGTTTAATGAAATATGAAATGAAAGTTCTTGATGACATTTCCATTATCATTCCACACAATGGAAGTTCTTAATGATGTTTCTTGTGTGGAATGATGTCAAAGTTCTTAAATATCATTAAAGAGATTGGTTAGGTTATGAAACCCAAGGGTGACCTTCTCATATGAACGTTATCAACGAGATCAGGTAGTCTAGGAAACTCAAGAGTGATTTCCTCATTAAAATCGAGCCATAAAATGATTTTTCTGGTTTTGTTTTCTCAGATTTTTTAAGCTGATTATGAAATGAAAGTTCTTAATGATGTTTCCACTATCAATCCACACAATGGATGTTCTTAGTGTGTTGAATGAAATATGAAATGAAAGTTCTTAATAATGTTTCTTGTGTGGAATGAAAGTTCTTAAATATCATTTAAGAGATTGGTTAGGTTATGAAACCCAAGGGTGATCTTCTCATATGAACGTTATCAATGAGATCAGGTAGTCTATGAAACTCAAGAGTGATTTCCTCATTCTGATCGATCCATAAAATGATTTTGCTGGTTTTGTTTTCTCAGATTTCTTAGCTGATTTTGGTGTGTTTCATTGTCTGGAGTATTACATCATTTTGCTCTCTCAGAGGATCTAAGAGCATGAGTTGAAAAAGGATGAAAAAGGAATGCAGGTTTGCTTTTTGAGACTTTAAAGTAGTTCTAAAATGTACATGCAAGGTATGAGTCCTTGTAATTGTAAAAGTGTGCATTGATGTTGCAGTGACTGAAATTTAAAGTAGTTCTAAAATAGAAAACAATTTCATCATATCTGTACAGACATGTTGGTATATATATGCCCCTGGTTTAAAGTAGTTCCCGTAGCCATTTAAAATAGAAAACAATTTCATCATATCTGTACAGACATGTTGGTATATATATGCCCCTGGTTTAAAGTAGTTCCCGTAGCCATTATTTCATTCATATCTAGAAGCATGGTACTAAATTATATTTATATGCCACCACTGGGTTTTTTTCCCTTAAAGCAGGCTTATCATTCGAAGACATCACCATGCTCTTTCATTTGAAGGCTCATCACCATGTCTTCATTGAGATTTTTTTATTATCTATGAGTTTGTTTTGATATAAGATACTTAATTATATTTATGTATGCTACTGTTTCTTTTATTTTTATTTTTAAAGATAGGTTTCTTATTTGAAGACTTATTATCATATTTTCTTATATATGAAATTCGTTTTTTGATGGAGTATTTTATATCATAAATGAATTTGTTTTTGCTATCTATTATTGAATTATATTTATAGATGTCACTCTTATTTTCCTAACATTCTTTCAGAACTGGAGTTCGTTCTTTAGTGAAGGATTTATATCATTTATGAATTCGTTTTTGCTATCCATTATAAGAGTGTGAGTCTATGTTGAAATTTCTTCAGCTAAGAGTCAAGGATTGAAGAGTATCTATTCCACCAAAGTTTTTGAGGACAATTCTAGTTGTATCCCCTATATCATACCTTCGATAGTTTGAACATACACCATCATCCTCAATAATTGAACTATAATCATTTGAATATAAAAAAATATTATGACTCCTTATATAATTCCATTTAAATTTATAACTAATAGATTGACAAGATGCTATTCGATTGTTATTTACATTTCCTTATAAGAAAGTTATACATAACAATAAAAAATATTTATTGATATTCAAACAGGAATTTCTAAGGAGATTCAAGATGTCCAAACTAGAAATATTAGATAGTATATACAAATTTATCTTTTTATTTATTTATGCTTAACTACGAAAATCTTCTTTTCTAATGTAAGTGAGCTATTTTTCTAAATTTTTATGTTTAGTGATAAGACACCAAACATTTACATTTAAGTTAAGCTAAATCAATAGATTCACATCCATTTGTAAATTGGAAATATTTGTTTCAACAAGATCTCAAATGTAATGAATATCAATATGCTTTGTTTTAGAATGGAAAATTAGATTGTTTACAACCTATATGATATTTTGATTGTGACAAGACAAAGTAGTAGAAAAATATTATAAAATCATGAGTTCAAATAAAATATTTCAAATCCAAATTAATTCCTTTCCTGCTTTGGCCACTCTATATTTTGTTTCACATGAAGGCAATGATGTAATTTTCTAGTTTCCTAGTCTATGTAGTAGGACCTAGTCCAAATTAGAAAAATAATCACCAATAGATTTCTTGTCATCTCTATGATTTCCCTAATCTTAATCTATAAATCTAACTAAATAAATTGAACAATTATAGCTATAGTGGCTTCCATAAGATGTTTCTCTAAAAATGCATCAGAAAATTCTCTTCGCAACCAACTAAGAACTTTCTTTAGTTGCCTATACTTTTTTTGGTAAAAGGAAATAAACTTCAATAATTAAATTAATATGAGGTTAATTACAATCTATAGTTTGAGTATATGTTGATGCTTAAAAAAGGGCTCGTTAAGCTTATTTTGATAGGGCCATGGGAAAAATAGTAGAGAGATAGGGAAAAAAATCCCTAAAACCATGATAAGAATCATTACAGAAATAAAAATGGTTATTGTAAAAAATATAGAACTAACCAAAAGACATCGCACATCCTAGACCAAAATCATAAAACATGGGTCATTATGTAGATAAATAGTTAATAGCCCCTATGTGTTCAATCTCTATCTTCCCTCATTTTGTACATTGATCTCTTGGCTTCTTAGGGCCATCAGCTAGAGTATTTGTTTATGTTGAAGAGTTAGTATGAGAGTTGACTAGTATAAAAAAAACTTCATTTCTAACAAGAAATCAAGGAAATTTTCTTACACTTATAATAAAGAGATTCCAACATAAAATTTGCCTAAACTATTTTTTTGCATTTACACTTTAACTTTTGTTGATTTTACAATAAACATTATATAAAAACTGAAAAGAAGTCATAGAGGTAGATATTATGTTAGATAAATGGGTTAATGTTCCATATACGTTCAATCTATATCTTCTCTCATTTTGTACATTCATCTCTTGGCTTCTTGGGGCCATCAATTATAGTGTTTGTCTATGTTGAAGAGTTAGTACGAGGTTTGACTAGTGTAACAACAATTTTATTTCTAATAAGAAGTCAAGAAAATTTTCTTGCACTTATAATAAAGACATGCTAACATAAATTTTTCATAAGCTAAAATTTTGCATTTGCACTTTACCTTTTCTTGATTTGACAATAAACATTAAGTAGAAATTGAATAGAAGTCATAGAGGTAGATATTCTATCATAATCATTATTTTTTATTAGGGGTAAATAGGATTTGAAGGGGCTCTAAAAACTTGTACAAGTAGATGAACCCCAAAAAAAGATAGCTACGAAATATAAAAAACTGTAGAACAAAAAGACAAAAATAAAAAATAAATAATAAGCATTTATCCCATTGTTTCTAGATTCTCATCATTGCTTTGCTATTTTTTTTTGTTTTATGTGATCTAGATTCTTATTGTTTCTTTGCTATTTGTTTGTTTTGTTCTACAGTTTTTCATATTTAGTAGCTATCCTTTTTTGGGGTTCCAGATCACTATCAAAATCTACTTGTACAAGGTTTTAGAGCCCCTTAAAAATCTACTTACCCCTGTACTAAAAAATATTTATTATGATAGAATATCTACCTCTATGACTTCTTTTCAATTTTGTTTCAACAAGATCTCAAATGTAATGAATATCAATCTCAATATGCTTTGTTTTAGAATGGAAAATTAGATTGTTTACAACCTATATGATATTTTTATTGTGACAAGACATAGTAGTAGAAAACTATTATAAAATTATGAGTTCAAATAAAAAATTTCAAATCTAAATTATTTTCATTCCTACTTTGGTCACTCTATATTTTATTTTACATGAGGGGAATGATGTAATTTTCTAGTTTCCTAGTCTATGTAATAGGACCTGTCGAAATTAGAAAAATAATCACCAATAGATTTCTTGTCATCTCTATGATTTCCCTAGTCTAAATCCATAAATCTAACTAAAGAAATTGAATAATTATAGTTATAGTTGCTTCCATAAGATGTTACTCAAAAAATGCATCACAAAATTATCTTTGCAACCAACTAAGAACTTTCTTTAGTTGCCTATAATTTTTTGGTAAAAGGAAATAAGCTTCAATAATTAAATTAATATGAGATTAATTACAATCTATATTTTGAGTATATGTTGATGCTTACAGAAGGGCACATTGAGCTTATTTTTATAGGTCCATGGGAAAATAGTAGAGAGATAGGAAAAATAATCCATACAACCATGATAAGAATCATTACAAAAATAAAAATGGTTGTTCTAAAAAACATAGAACAGACCAAAAGACATTGCACATCATAGACCAAAATCATAAAATATGGGTCATTATGTCAGATAAATGGGTTATATTCCCCTATGTGTTCAATGTCTATCTTCCCTCATTTTGTACATTGATTTCTTGGCTTCTTGGGGCAATAAACTAGAGTATTTGTTTATGTTGAAGAGTTAGTAGGAGGGTTGACTAGCGTAACAACAAATTCATTTATAACAAGAAGTCAAGGAGATTTTCTCGCACTTATAATAAAGAGATGCCAACATAAAATTTTCCTAAACTAATTTTTTTCATTTACACTTCAACTTTTGTTGATTTGACAATAAACATTATGTAAAAATTGAAAAGAAGTCATAGAGGTATATTTTCTATTAGATAAATGGGTTAATGTCCCCTATACGTTCAATCTCTATCTTCCCTCATTTTTTACATTCATTTCTTGGCTTCTTGGGGTCATCAATTAGAGTGTTTTTCTATGTTGAAGAGTTAGTATGAGGGTTGACTAGTGTAACAAATTTTTTTATTTCTAATAAGAAGTCAAAGAAATTTTCTTGCACTTATAGTAAAGACATGCTACGATAAAATTTTCATAAACTAAAATTTTACATTTACACTTTACCTTTTCCTGATTTGACAATAAACATTAAGTACAAATTGAAAAGAAGTCATAGTGGTAGATGTTCTATCATAATAATTATTTTTTATTAGGGGTAAATAGGATTTGAAGGGGCTCTAAAAACTTGTACAAGTAGATTTTGATAGTGATCTGGAACCCAAAAATAGGATAGCTACTAAATATAAAAAACTGTAGAACAAAAAGAAACAAATAAAAAATAAACAATAAGCATCTATCCTATTATTTCTAGATTCTTATCATTGTTTGGCTATTTTAAATGTATTATGTGATCTAGATGCTTATTGTTTCTTTGCTAGTTGTTTCCTTTGCTCTACAGTTTTTCATATTTAGTAGCTATCCTTTTTTTTGGGTTCCAGATCACTATCAAAATCTACTTGTACAAGGTTTTAGAGCCCCTTCAAAACTTACTTACCCCTATACTAAAAAATAATGATTATGATAGAATATCTACCTCTATGACTTATTTTCAATTTGTTTTAATAAGATCTCAAATGTAATGAATATCAATCTCAATATGCTTTGTTTTAGAATGGAAAATTAGATTCTTTACAATCTATATGATATTTTGATTGTGTCAAGACAAAGTAGTAGAAAACTATTATAAAATTATGAGTCCAAATAAATAATTTCAAATCTAAATTATTTTCTTTCCTACTTTGGACACTCTATATTTTGCATCACATGAGGGAAATAATGTAATTTTCTAGCTTCCTAGTCTATGTAATAGGACATGGTCCAAATTGAAAAAATAATCACCAAAGATTTCTTGTCATATTTATTATTTCCCTAATCTGAATCTATAAATATAACTAAAGAAATTGAATAATTATAGCTATAGTGGCTTACATAAGATGTTGCTCTAAAAATGCATCACAAAATTCTTTTTCCCACCAACTAAGAACTTTATTTAGTTACCTATACCTTTTTTGGTAAAAGAAAATAAGATTGAATAATTGAATTAATATGAGATTAATTACATTCTATAGTTCGAGTATATGTTGATGCTTACAAAAGGACTCATTGGGCATATTTTTTTAGGGCCATGGGAAATATAATTGAGAGATAGGCAAAAAACTCCCTAAAACCGTGATAAGAATCATTACAGTAATAAAAAATGGTTGTTCTCGAAAAATATAGAACTGACCAAAGGACATCGCACATCATAGACCAAAATCATAAAACATGGGTCATTATGTTAGATAAATGGGTTAATATCCCCTATGTGTTCAATCTCTATCTTCCCTCATTTTGTACATTGATCTCTTGGCTTCTTGGGGCCATCAAGTAGAGTATTTGGTTATGTTGAAGAGTTAGTACCAGGGATGAATAGTGTAACAACAAATTTATTTCTAACAAGAAGTCAAGGAAATTTTCTTGCACTTATAATAAAGAGATGCCAACATAAAATTTGCATAAACTAAATTTTTGCATTTACACTTTAACTTTTGTTGATTTGACAATAAAAATTAAGTAAAAATTGAAAAGAACTAATAGAGGTAGATATTATATTAGATAAATGGGTTAATGTCCCCTATACGTTTAATCTCTATCTTCCCTCATTTTCTACATTCATCTCTTGGCTTCTTGGGGCCATCAATTAGAGTGTTTTTCTATGTTAAAGAGTTAGTACGAGGGTTGAGTAGTTTAACAACAATTTTATTTCTAATAAGAAGTCAAGGAAATTTTCTTACACTTATAATAAAGATAGGCTAACATAAAATTTTCATAAACTAAATTTTGGCATTTACACTTTACCTTTTCTTGATTTGACAATAAAAATTAAGTACAAATTGAAAAGAGGTCATAGAGGTATATATTCTATCATAATAATTATTTTTTATTAGGGCTAAATAGGATTTGAAGGGGCTCTAAAAACTTGTACAAGTAGATTTTGATAGTAATCTGGAACCCAAAAAAAGGATAGCTACTAAATATAAAAATTGTAGAACAAAAAGACACAAATAACAAATAAACAATAAGCATATATCCTATTATTTATAGATTCTTATCATCGCTTTGCTATTTTTTGTTTTATGTGAGCTAGATGTTTATTGTTTCTTTGCTATTTGTTTGTTTTGTTCTATAGTTTTTCATATTTAGTAGCTATCTTTTTTTTGTGTTCCAGATCACTATCAAAATCTACTTGTACAAGGTTTTAGATCCCCTTCAAAACCTACTTACCCATGTACTAAAATAAAATGATTATGATAGAATTTCTACCTCTATGACTTCTTTTCAATTTGTTTCAATAAGATCCCAAATGTAATGAATATCAATCTCAATATGCTTTGTTTTAGCATGGAAAATTAGATTGTTTACAACCTATATGATATTTTGATTGTGACAAGACAAAGTAGTAGAAAACTATTATAAAATTATGAGTTCAAATATAAAATTTCAAATCTAAATTATTTTCTTTCCTACTTTGGCCACTCTATATTTTGCTTCACATGAAGGGAATGATGTAATTTTCTAGTTTCCTAGTCTATGCTATAGGATGTTGTACAAATTAAAAAAATAATCACCAATAGATTTCTTGTCATCTCTATGATTTCCCTAATCTAAATCTATATAAATCTAACTAAAGAAATTGAATAATTATAGCTATAGTGGCTTCCATAAGATGTTGCTTAAAAATGCATCACAAAATTCTCTTTGCAACCAACTATGAACTTTCTTTAGTTACCTATAATTTTTTTTCTAAAAGAAAATAAGCTTGAATAATTGAATTAATATGAGATTAATTACATTCTATATTTCGAGTATATGTTGATGCTTACAAAAAGATTCATTGGACATATTTTGATAGGGCCATGGGAAATATAATTGAGAGATAGGCAAAAAAATCCCTAAAACCATGATAAGAATCATTACAGTAATAAAAAATGGTTGTTCTCAAAAAATATAGAACTAACCAAAGGACATCGCACATCATAGACCAAAATCATAAAACATGGGTCATTATGTCAGATAAATGGGTTAATATCCCCTATGTTTTCAATCTCTATCTCACCTCATTTTGTACATTGATCTCTTGGCTTCTTGGGGCCATCAACTAGAGTATTTGGTTATGTTGAAGAGTTAGTACGAGGGATGAATAGTGTAACAACAAATTTATTTCTAACAAGAAGTCAAGGAAATTTTCTTGCACTTATAATAAAGAGATGCCAACATAAAATTTGCATAAACTAAATTTTTGCATTTACATTTTAACTTTTGTTGATTTGACAATAAAAATTAAGTACAAATTGAAAAGAACTAATAGAGGTAGATATTATATCAGATAAATGGGTTAATGTCCCCTATACATTTAATCTCTATCTTCCCTCATTTTCTACAAGATCTCAAATATTATGAATATCAATCTCAATATGCTTTGTTTTAGCATGGAAAATTAGATTGTTTACAACCTCTATGATATTTTTATGTGACAAACAAGTAGTAGAATATTATTATAAAATTAGGAGTTCAAATAAAAAATTTCAAATCTAAATTATTTTCTTTCCTACTTTGGCCACTCTATATTTTTCTTCACACAAAGGCAATGATGTAATTTATAGTTTCCTAGTCTATGTAATAGGACCTGGTCCAAATTGGAAAAATAATCACCAATAGATTTCTTGTCATCTCTATGATTTCCATAATCTAAATGTATAAATCTAGCTAAATAAATTGAATAATTATAGTTATAGTAGCTTCCATAAGATATTGCTCTAAAAATGCATCACAAAATTATCTTTGCAACTGTAATCACCTAAAAATGGTTTGATATAATCAGAGGGCCTAATGTGAAATCAAATGCCCTAAGTCCTAACCACGACATCAAACTCAATGTTAATCATAATTGTTTAATTGAACTAGATTGGTTTAATTACATAACTCATCAAAAATCAAACATCAAAGATCACTCATCAAGAGGCATTAATTCATTAATTAATCCTATTCATTTAATCAAATCAAAATTAAAAATCATGTTAGAGCTGATAAATTTTCTAGTTTCCATGGTGCTATTCCTCCTTGTTTCTATTTTTTTCTAGGTCCTAATTGCAAAATTCATAGCCCTTGGTTCACTTTTGCCGCAAACCCTAAGTTACCCGTACTCCTTATATTTTTGAGTTACTTTTTTTGGTCACTTAAGTTATTTTTCCTATGGGTTTAAGTTGTCGTTGCGGAGCCATCTAATAATGTTTCCTACATCATGTGTGGGGTTCATTTTGATGTTTGCTAAGTCCTATGTCCCCATGGTACTTTATTTCCCCCAGGTGTCAAGCAAGTTGTTGGAGATTTGCCTTTGTGCAAATAGTTGACTGTATGTTTGTCATTGATGACAACATATAGTATACAATAGTATACTATATTTAATTTTTAGTATGGGTATGTTGGAGCCTTGTGCGGTTATTTTTATGTTGATGACACACTTATTATTCTATGGGCATACACGCAGATTCAGAAGTTCAGTTACAGTTGAGTTATGTTGATCTGTTTACCAACCACAGTTTTAGAGGATTGTTTTTTAGGAGCCGACAGTAATTTTATTGATTCTTTAGTTGCACCTATCTTTGGGATATGCGTGTTCATATTCACGTTTAGTTATGAGTCAAAGATGATTAACCAAAGGCTCTAAACGCATTTCATCTGAAGTATGACGTTTGGGTAATTTTGGTGGAGCCGACTATGTGAATCCATGTGTCTATTCATTTTGAGTTGTGCAATTCTAATTATGTTGCGTGCTTATTTTAGCTAACAAGAAAAGTATTGAAGGGATTCCTACAGCCAAAATGATCATATCCTTTGAAGAAGATATATATAGCACTTCATTTGTAATCACTAAGTGTGAATGACAAGAAAAGAGACAGAAAAAGAACAGAGCAGAATGCTAGTTGTTTTGGGATAATAAAGCTATTTCATTCATCAGTTAAAGATCTATGTGAAGAAGAAGAGAGTGTATACAATCTACTGGAACTGATCAAGATAGCAGGTCTACTCAAACAGTTCATTATCAGATATAGTGTATATCTATTTTACTGAAGGTTGCAGCCTTCATCATTTTAGCAGTGTGCTTTTTGACACTATGTCCTCACCCCTAACAGGGTTATTTGTAAAAGACTCCTAAAAGGGTCCGACCCTTAACTAGGTCATTGTACTTATTGCATTGTAAAGAATAAATCCTAACAGGGTTGTAAGATCTTCTAACAGGGATCATTATACTTTAGTGCAGTTCTTTGTGGGTGCTAATTCCCCATCGGGGTTTTTACCTATTTTGGTTTCCCCGTAACCAAAATTGTGGTGTTCTATTCTGTGTTATCTTGTTGTATATATGATTAATCTTATTTTTTACTTAATTGGAGAAAAAATTAAAACTAGTAGATAAATGATTCCCCCCCCTCAATTATCTCTTGGGACTATTCCTAACAATTGGTATCAGAGCCAAGTGCCTTGGAGAGAAAGCCTAATACCTTAAGGTAGATCATATGGCATACTTCAGAAAAGAGAGTCCTAAGTTTGATGGACAAAATTATCTTGACTGCAAGAACAAAATGATAACACATCTATAGTGTGTTAGTTTTGAGATCTATGAGGTTGCTACTCATGCAATTGATGTTCCTACTTTGAAAGATCTTGCAGAAGAGGACTCTACTAATAAACAAAAGGAAGTATTCACCTAAAATGCAATTACCAAAGAAGCCCTAATCAGTTCCTTATGTGACAGTGAATTTTCTAAGATTAAGAAGGTAGACAAAGCATATTCAATATGGAAATACCTAGAAGACATGTTTGAAGGAGACATCCAAGCCAAGAATGCGCGTAGAAAGACTTGGATGAAAAGATACAATAATTTAGAAATGTTGCTTGAAGAAAACATCAGAGCTTACAATCATAGGATTAATGAAGTAGTTTCAGGAATCAGAAATAATGGTGGAGAAATTTCAGAGGAGACATAATGGACAAACTGATGACTACATTGATAGGATATTATGAGAGAAAGAAAAATATCTTGGATGAAACCATGAAATTTTCAAAAGACTTCAAAAGAGAAACCTTAATCAGAAAAATTTCAGCATTTGAGATAACAAGATTGAAGACAGAACCTAAAATTGAAACAACTTTCAAAGACTCAATCCATGGTAAGAAATCCTTGAGTATCTCTAGTAATATTGAGAAAGAAGAAGTGGATACAGAACTAGAATAAATCATTGCTATGATTTCCAAGAAAGAAAGGAAAGGTAAAGGAAAATATGAAGGACAACTACCATTCAAATGTTTTTCATGCAACAAAGTTGGCCATTTTGCATCCAAGTTTAGTACAAGAGTCAAGAAGTTCAGATCAGATTACAAGCCCAAATGTACTAAGGAATGCTATCATGTTGAAGATGGTGTGATTGATGATGATTCAGGAGAGGATGAAATTGGATTTTTTGTAATTAAAGATAATGAAAAAATGACTAATGAAATAGAAATTAAGGATGAAAAGAAAGCACAAGAATTGGATTTAGTATCACAAGCAGACATCAGACCAAAATGGATCATAAATAGCGGGTGTTCACATCACATGATAGGAGACAAAGATAGATTTGTACATCTAGATAAGTACAAAGGAGGCATGGTTATATTTGAAGATAACACTCCCAAACCTATCATAGGTAGAGGATCTATCAACTTAGATGGAAAGAACAAGACAGATGATGTTCTGTATGTTGATGGTTTACATCATAACTTACTAAGTGTTGGATAGTTGCTTGATAAAGGATATCAGTTAGAATTCAAAAACAACATGTGCATTATTAACAACAAAGAAAAAGACATGATAGCATTAGGTTCAAAGACTAAAGGTAATGTTTTTCATCTTAACTCTGAAGTAAGGTATTTTGTGGCAAAAGTGGATGACATTTGTTATGGCACAAAAGACTTTGTCATATCAATTTTGACAACATAGTAAAGATAAGCAATGTAAAGGTAGTAAGAGACCTTCCTAGTATTGTAAGACCTGTTGATACTATGTGCATGGAATGTGTGATGGGAAAGCATGCGAGGACCTCATTCAGAAGCAAACATAAATCTATAGAGAACAAATTAGATCTAGTGCATATAGACTTATGTGGACCCACTCAAACAAGATCATACTATGGTGAAAGGTATTTCATTTTTTTGTTGATGGTTTCTCCAGAATGATGTGGGTTGTGTTCTTGAAAGATAAATTTGAAGCTTTTGATAAATTCAAAATATTCAAAGCTAAAGTTGAAAATGAGTCTAGATTAAAGATTAAATGTCTGAGAACTGATAGAGAAGGAGAATTCACCTCTGACAAGTTTCTTGAGTACTGCGAAGAACATGGGATCAAAAGACAACTAGGTGCACCTAGAACCCCCCAAAAAAATGAAATTGTAGAAAGAAGAAACAGGATAATACTTGACACATTGTGCGCTATCATGATTGAAGGAAAAGTTGTGCACACATATTGGAGAGATGCAGTCAATACAAAAGTCTATACTATCAACAAAATTCAACTAAGACCAAGCGCATACAAAACACCTTATGAACTTTGGTTTGGTAATGTACCTATAGTAAAATACTTCAGAATCTTTGGAAGCAAGTGCTACATCAAGAGAGATGATGGTGTTGGTAAATTTGATGCTAGAAGTGATGAAGGTATTTTTCTTGGTTACTCTACTAAGAGAAAATATTAGAGATGTTTTAATTTAAGGTTGAAGAAAATCATTGAAATTGCACATGTGAAGATTGATGAGAAGTTCATGATTCAAGAGATATATTATGAATATGCACCTATGATTGAAGATGAACCTAGACCTATCAATAAAGAAACAATTATTTAAGAAATGTTTGACTGTGTTGATATATCATGCAATAGCCCTAAACCAAGTGAAGAAGAATCACAGATTACAGATGAGAGTGTGACACCTATAATTTCAAAATACACATCGAGATACCATTCAAAAGAAGATATCGTTGGAGATCAGAGTAGTAAAGTTTTGACAAGATCCAAAGCAAAAGATTCAACTATTGATGAAGATGTATGTCTACTTTCACAAATTGAACCCTTAAGTGTTGAAGATGTGTGTAATGATTTAGATTGGAAAAATGCAATGCAAGAAGAATTAGATCAGATAGTTAAGAATGACACATGGGAATTGGTCCCTAGACCTTGTGACAAAAATGTGATTGGAACTAAGTGGATATTTAGAAACAAAATGAATGAAGATGGTACAGTGATAAGAAACAAATCAATATTGGTATGTAAAGGATATGCACAAAGAGAAGGAATTGACTATTCTGATACATTTTCCCCTATGAGTAGACTGGAAGCTATAAAGTTTTTTTTAGCTTATGCAACATTCAAGAACTTCAAAGTATATCAGATGGATGTCAAGTCAGCATTTCTGAGCGGTGACTTGAAGGAAGAAGTTTACATAGAGCATCTTGAAGGATTTAAACTATCAAACAAACTAGAGATGGTATGCAGACTAAAGAAAGCCCTCTATGGACTTAAATAGTCCCCAAGAGCATGGTATGAGAGACTTGATGGTTACTTGACAAAGATTGGATTAAAAAAGGGAGCAACAGATTGCAAATTATTCATAAGAGAGACACCTGAAGGATTATTAATTGTTTCTATCTTTGTTGATGACATTATTTTTGGAGGTAATGACAAACTTAGTGCAAAATTTGCCAAAGAGATGTAGAGCGAATTTGAAATGAGCATGATTGGACCTATAAAACACTTTTTGGGATTAAATGTAAAGCAGACGAATAGAGGTATAGTCATAAATTAGTCTAAATATGTGAAGGATATATTGAAGACATTCAAGATGGAATATTGTAAGCCAGTAAGCACTCATATGATAACAGGAAGCAAGCTTTCTAAAAATGATGACTCCACAGTGGTTGACAAAACACTATACAAGTCTATGATTGGAAAAATCATATATCTCACTCAATCTAGACTAGATATTTCCAATGCAATTGGCATTGTCGGGAGATTTGCAGCTGAACCAAAACAAAATCACTTAATGGAAATAAAAATAATATTCAAATATTTAAAAGGAACTATAGACTATGGCTTGCAGTATCCTAATTCAGAAAATGTATAACTTCGTGTGTACACAGATGCAGATTGGGCAGGTTGTGTTGATGACAGAAAGAGTACCTCAGGAGGAGAAATATTTCTTGGAGATAGGTTGGTTACTTGGACAAACAAGAAGAAGAACTGTATCTCTCATTCAACAGCAGAAGCTAAGTATGTAGCAACAACATTAAATTTTTCCACAATTGTTTGGATCAAGCAGATGATTAAAGACCTTGGAATTCAGATTGATTATCCTATTTTTATTCATTGTGACAACACTAGCATAATCAATATGTCAAAAAACCCTGTAATGCATGCAAAGACAAAACACATAGAAATAAAATATCATTTTCTAAGAGAAAAAGTTGCAAACAAAGAAGTGAAGTTGGATTATGTGAGCACCAAAGAACAATTGGCAGACATATTTATGAAACCTTTATCAAAAGACACTTTTGAGTATCTCAGGAAGAAGCTAGGAGTAATTCCCTTTCCTAAGTCAGATTAGAATTTGCATAAAATGCATCAGTCCTTGGTGACTGATGAGTGGTTGACTACTCTACTTTTGGAGTAGTACATGTGCTTATTTGTATTTGGCATCCTTTTCCATTGATGTCAAAGGGGGAGTATATAGTAAGGGGGGGCATATACTCTGGGAAAGTATACAGTCACAAAAACATAGTAAAAAGAGATACAACAGTTAAGAGGAACCTTTGATGAGGATAGTGAGAATATTATAAAAATAAAGAAGACACTTTTGGATTCATGGTATTTTTCATATCATATGTTGCCATCAATGTCAAAGGGGGAGATTGTTGGAGATTTTCCTTTGTGCAAATAGTTGACTGTATGTTTGTCATTGATGACAACATATAGTATACAACAGTATATTATATACAATTTTTAGTATGGGTATGTTGGAGCCTTGCACGGTTGTCTTTACGTTGATGACATACTTATTATGCTATGGGCATACACATAGACTTAGAAGTTCAGTTACAGTTGAATTATGTTGATCTGTTTACCGGCCACAGTTTCAGAGGATTGTTTTTTAGGAGCCGACAGTAATTTTATTGATTCTTCAGTTGCACCTATCTTTGGGATATGCGTGTTCATATTAATGTTTATTTATGAGTCAAAGATGATTAACCAAATGTGCTAAATGTGTTTCATCCCAAGTATGACATTTGGGTAATTTTGGTGGAGCCGACTATGTGAAGTGATGTGTCTATTCATTTTGAGTTGCGCGGTTCTAATTATGTTGCGTGCTTAGTTTAGCTGACAATAAAAGTATTGAAGGGATTCCTACCATCGACGTGATCATATCATTTGAAAAAGATACATATAGCAGTTCATTTGTAATCACTAAGTGTGAATGACAAGAAATGAGACAGAAAAAGAACAGAGAAGAATGCTAGTTGTTTTGGGACATTTAAGCTATTTCATTCATTAGTTAAAGATCTATGTGAAGAAGCAGAGAGTGTACAATTCATTGGAACTGATCAAGACAACAGATCTACTCAAACAGTTCATTATCAGATATAGTGTATATCTATTTTACTGAAGGTTGCAACCTTCATCATTTTAGTAGTATTCTTTTGGACAGTGTGTCCTTACCCCTAATAGGGTTATTTGTAAAAGACTCCTAACAGGGTCTGACCCTTAACCAGGTCATTGTGCTTATTGCATTGTAAATAAAAACTCCTAACAGGGTTGTAAGATCTTCTAACATGGATCATTATGCTCTAGTGCAGTTCTTTGTGGGTGTTAATTCCCACCGGGGTTTTTACCTATTTTGGTTTCCCCATAACCAAAATTGTGGTGTTCTATTCTGTGTTATCTTGTTGTATATATGCTTAATATTATTCTGTACTTAATTAGATAAAAGAATTAAAACTAGTAGATAACCGATTCACCCCCCCTCTCATTTATCTCTTGGGACTATTCCTAACACAAGTTTCTTTTAATCCAAAGATGGACGTGATCCTATGATCGGATGATGCAAGTTGTCTACTCATTGAGGAATCACAAAATGATGACAAGTGTCAGTCTTTAGATCATGGGGCCCTTTCTTTCTTATCTAAGAAGTAGGATAAATTTATGATAGATCTGAAATGGTTGGAGGGTTGGCGTAATTCCTCTATCTAGAGTTTCAAAGAAGTTATTCTTCATGGCTTCGCCCCTGTGTGACACGTGGAAAGTGGTGGGGCCTGGTCAAAGCTAAAGATAAGTTAAAGATATGTCAGATCATTTTGATCAGATGATAGTCATGATTCCTGGATCAGAAGTTTCTCATTGGATATTCCCTACGGGATCACGCTTTGTCGACACCTATCCTGATCAAATTGTGTGTCCATGTTTTCATAGAGTTAAGGTACGAGTGGATTTTTTTTATCATGTGGTTGGCGTAATTATGGTATCTAGAAGTGCAAGTTTTTTTATCTATAATAGAATCACGTCATGTTGACAGGTGTCCATCTGAGGTATCAAGTTGTGAGGATGAAGAGGTAAAGTGTCTTGCAAATCTGAGAGGATCTAACGAATGGCGTGATATCATTATGTGAAAGCATTTGAAGATTATTCTTTGTAGAATCACGCCTTGGTGCCATGTGTCCTGATTTGATCATGGTTTTTGCTTTGCAAATAGATATAAAGGTAAACCATGTTTCTTTTAATCTTATGGTGTGTGTGTTTCCACTATGCAGAGATGCTCGATGGTTATTCTTTGCGGAATCATGCTAGGGTGACACTTGTCTGTGTTGATAAGGAAAAGTCAAATTCATCAAATGTTATCTCTTTGAAGAGGATATTGATGGTAACATTTAAAAGATGAATTAGGGGTTTGATTTGGGCCGTTGTTAGTGTTTCTACCATGGTGACTATTGAAATAGGTAAGATTTGAAAATTTAAATGTTTCCAGATGATTTCCAGTTGTATGGCGGTTCGTTCTGTTTGTAGGGGTAGATATTTTGACTAATTATGGTAGATTTGTATTTAATGACTGAGTAAATATTTTAGACAGGTGGTGATGCAGATTGGATTGTTTTTTGGATCTTTTGAAGAAATATTTTTCGTTTGGAGGAAAGAAGGTAGGTCTAGAATCAGATTTCATGGAGGGAAAAATGTCAAATAGATTTTAATCCTAGGGTTTCCCTCTCCTATACGTGCCTTTCTTTTCTATGTTGTAAGGGTTCTAATTTTTTTGTAGCACAAGGAGGTTCCAAAGAGGGTTACATTTTCCTTTATTTTGAAGGCACAAGTTCCAAGTGTGGTTTCTCTATAGATATTCTTCCTTTTCTCTGCATATAGGGTGTTCTTGATCTCTTTCTGATTTCAAAGAAGGATATCCATTGTAATAGTTTTCTTTATAAATGAAATTGTAGTGTTGGTGTGCTACTATCAGGTTGTCTCCATTATTCTTTCTGAATCATATAGATGAAGACATCAAGGGTGTTTTGGTCTTGTCTATTGTAGATATGCAATAGAGTCATTTAGAGGATGACTGTGATTTGGGATTTGTTTTTAGATATGTATGAGTTTGGGGCATTAAGGATATGTCAAACTTGTCTTTCAGTGGATGTTGATTAATTTATTATCTATTCCAGGGTCTCCTCCATGGGGATGGTTAAATAATTTTAATAGGTAGTTGTATATTTTAACATACTAGTGGATTCATAAGTAGAACTTGGTCGACAAGGTATGATTGATGTAAGGCATTAGACATATCAGACTGTTTTGTTTTCTTTGTTCATAATCTTCCTTTTGAAATTTTATGTTTGACTCTGCTTCTCATTGGATAAGGCACTGGTCTATGTGAGATTTGGGGTATTCCAGGGATCCAAAAATTAAATAAAACCTTTTCACTTCATGTTTATAGGAAGGAGTTAGAGTAGGTCTATTTTTTAAACATACTTTATGCAAGTGGGATACTACATAAGATTTGGTAAAAACATTGAGGTACATGTTATCTATAGGGTTGAAAGCTATTCCATAGTTATATATTTGCAAGATATTGTTTGTCACAAGGGGTTATGTGTGTGGAGATAAGGTATACGCACCTGAGTGATGTGGAGCTCAAAGTGTAGAAGGTCATTGAACCTTGTTAATGTTGGCTCTCTCTTGTCCATGAACACAACTGAGAGTGGGTGAAGCACTTGTGAGACACATTATTAAACATTAAGCTTTATAAGAAAAGATTTAATCCCAATGATAACACAATAACACAATTCTTTGTTGTCGAGGAAAACCTGCTAAAGGTAAAACCCCAGTGGGAATTAGCACCCACAAATAATGTCCTGAGAGTATAGCATCCTTTTTAAAAGATTTAGCCATGTTAGGATCTTATTGATGCATTACAGTAAACAGTCCCTATTAAAGGTCAGACCCTATTAGTAGTCAAGAGTAATAGTGGGCTCATTGCCCAGGCACACTTCCTAAAGAAGGTGAAATCCACCCTCAGGACTTACAGACTGAAATAAAAGTGTATATAGGAAATATACAATCCAGTGAACTGTCTAATAGAAATTGTCTTTGCTTGGTTAATTCCAATGAAGTACCATAATCACATCCTCTACTCTACATCCAGTAGAGAAAATGGCTCGCAGCTTCCACACTTTGTTGTTTCTATCTCAATCACATACTCTATTTTCTTTTTAGAAAGATCTCTCATATATACCCTATTACAATAATTAATTAGGTCAGCCAATTAGGCTTTCCCAATATACAAATAATTACTTACATCTTGATAAGATACACATGGTACCTATAACAAGTAAACATAAATTATAATTCATCAAATATAATCCAAGGTCTGTAATCCACACTTGTAATCCATAATACATGCTATATCTCTAAAGTCAACCACAAATAGGTCTCCTTGAGAACACACGCCACAGCTAACATTGCCAATATTTCTATGACTTGTGAAACATAAAAAAAAATTCCTTATCATGTCTTCTTTCATCATTTAAGCTAGCATAACTTGAATCTATATCACTCATAAGTTATACTAAAAACACAGAGACTAACTCTGTCAAAGATCACTGTCACCGTCCAGTACCCAGTCTTCACTAAAACATCTATAACTCATCTAATAGACAATATTAAGCCATGAAATCTTAGGAATAAGATCACCACACATCCTTGTACACATCATCATCTTTTCTCATTCTAAATCAACCATATAGTACCTGTACACCTCTATCAATCATCAAGCAATAGTAATAACCAGTTTATTCTGCCTCCATAGAAACATATGTTGACATCAGTGATAAAACATGAATGTCAACGACATCATCAGAAGCCAATTCTAACAATCTCCCATTTTGCATTGATGGAAACATATGGGAAAATCCATCAACCCAAAAGTACTCTCTCAATATAATCTTCTCAATATCCTAAACACAACTCTCCTTAAATAGTAGGGATTTTCTCATAGAATCTCTCCCCCTTTGACAACAATAGAAAAGGGTGCCATAACTCTTATTCTAACTTCTGCAATGTATATATTTTTCAAATCTTCATACTTGCAATAACCAAGTGCAAAATTACCCAAATATGTTCTATAATGTACTTATGATTACTCCCCCTAAGGAGTAGATCCATACATCAAGTCCAAAATATGATGTAGCTCTGAAAGACATTGGACTGATGCATTTTTACATCAATTTAGTTCCCGCAATGAGGGGCTTGCACCCCAAGCATACCTCTAAGATACTCAAAGGAGTCCTTTGGAACAATTTTTGTAAATATATTTATTATTTGTTCTTTTGTGTTGATATACTCCAATCTGATCTCCTTCTCTGCTACCTTGTCTGTCAAGAAAGGATTCTTTGACATTTTCACTATGCTAGTGTTATCACAATGGATAACCACTAGCTCTTCAAAAAAATTTCCAATGTCCAGCATTTGTTTCATCCAAACAATCTATGTACAATTTATAACAATAGCAACATACTTAGATTCAGTAGTAGACTAAGCTATACAATCCTGCTTCTTACTTAACCATGAAACTAGCCTTTTTCCAAGGAAAAATTCTCCCCCGCTTGTACTCTTTCTGTCATCCACACTACCTACCCAATCAGCATCAGTATATGCATGTAAGATAAAATCATTAGAGTTTTCATACCATAACCCATACTCTATTATTCATTTCAAGTATCGAAAAAATTCTTTTCATAACAAAAAGGTGTGTCTCTTTAGGATCTACTTGATATCTTGCCACATTTCTAACTGAATTAGCAATATATTCTCTGGTGTGAGTTAGATATTGTAAACCTCCAATCATTGATATTTTCTTTGTCTGAAAAATACTATGATTTTTATCATTATTAGTAAGTTTGTAACTAGTCACCATGGGTGTCCCAACAGGTTTACATTCTTCCATTCCAAATTTCTTCAACATTTCCTTAAGATTCTTGGTTTGAGAAATGAAAATACCACTCTTGTTCTGATTAATTTACAATCCAAGGAAAATTTTCATCTCACCAATCATTGAAATTTAAACTTAATTTTCCATCTCTTTAGAGAACCTTTTACTCATCTCATCATTTCCTCCAAAAATGATATCATCAACAAAAAATTCTACGATTAGAATTTCATCTTCACTAGTTCTTAAGTCCAAATTGTTGTCTGCATTAACTTTTCTGAAGCCGAGACGAAGTAGATACTTGTCCAGTCTTACATACCATGCTCTTAGTGCTTGTTTAAGTCCATACAAAGGTTTCTTCAACTTGCTAACCATGTCTTCATCTTCTATAAAAGGAAATCCATCAGGTTGCTCAATGCATATTTCACATCCATCTGATATACCTTAAAATCCTTATGTGCAACATAAGAAATAAATAATCTTACTGCTTCCAACCTAGCAACAGGAGAATATGTTTCTTCAAAGTCAATGCCTTCTTGTTGTGAGTATCCTTTACAAACAAGTCTTTCTTTATTTCTTACCACTATTCCTTCCTCATCCATTTTGTTTCTGAAAACCCACTTAGTTCCTATAATGTTCTTGTTTTTAGGTCTTGGAACCAATTCCCAAGTATTTTTCTTATTTATCAATTCTATGTATTCCTACATAGCTTCAGTCCAAGATTCATCTCTACATGCCTCATCAGTAGATTTCAGTTCAACTTGAGAAATAAAGCAAATTTCATCTCTTAATTTTGATCTTGTCATCATTCCTCTATTTGCATCTCCAGAAATTTTATCTTTAGGATGGTTTTTCTTAACATACCTCAGAGTCTTACGAATTTTAGTAAGATCATTTGAGTCATCTTGACATACCTCAATCTCACAGTCAATCTAAAAAGGTTCTTCTTGATCTTCCATAACCTCCTTGAGCTCTGTTGTCTGATTGCAGTCATACATTCTCTCTTGAATCTGGAACTTTTCATCAATCCTCACATTATCACTTTCAATCATCTTCCTCAATATTAGATTGAAACATTTATAGGGTTTTTTTTTGGAATAACCAAGGAAGATCCCTTCATCACTTCTATCATCAAACTTTCCTATCTCATCATCTCTTTTGATATAGCATTTACTACAAAATATTCTAAAATATTTCATAGTAGGAGTATGATTAAACTGTCATTCATAAGGAGTCTTACTTGTACCTTCTCTGATCTAAATTATATTTAAAGTATACATAGTAGTACCAACATCTTCTCTCCAATGAACATGTGATATATTTCCTTCTAGCAACATAGTTCTAGCAGCATCTAATATTGTTTTGTTTCTTCACTATGCTATCCCATTCTGTTGTGGTGTCTTTGGAGAAGATGTTTGTCTATATGTTCCATGTTTTTCACAGTAGGTATTGAACAAATTTGAAGTAAACTCACCATCTCTATCTGATCTCAAACATTTTATCTTTAAGCCTGATTCATTCTCAACTTTTTCTTTGAATATTTTGAATTTGTCAAACACCTCTGATTTCTCTCTTAGATATGTAACCCACATCATCATAGAAAAGTTATCAACAAAAATTATAAAGTACCTTTCACCATAGTAAGATATTGTTCTTGTAGGAACACAAAAATGTGTATGTACTAGATACAACTTCGCATTTGTTGAGTAAGATTTTCTTTTAAAATTGCTTCTAGTTTGCTTCCCCATTACACATTATCTACACATGGCGTTAGATAGTTTCACAATCTTTGGTAGGTCTCTAACTACATTATCCATACTTAACTTCATAATATTATCAAAGTTAACATGACAAAATATTCTATGCCACAACCAACTGTCATCTACCTTGACAAAAAAAAAAGAAGCCTCAGATGTATTTAATTGAAATACATTACTTTTGGATTTAGTACCAGATGCGATGAAGTCTCCTGACTTACTTCTGATAGAACATTTCCCATCAATTAATTTCAATTGATAGCCTTTGTCCACTAGTTTTCCAACACTCAAAAAATTATGCTTAAGTCCATCAACACGTAATACATTGTCAGTATTGGTCTTTCCATCCAAAGATATAGATCGAACTCCAATGATAAGCTTAGGAGTATTGTCACCAAATCTCACAACACTGCCATCATACTTATTTAGTTTAACAAAATTAATTTTATCTCCAGTCATATGGTGTGAACAACCACTATCTATGACCCATTCAGATTTCTTTTCAACATGAGATACTAGGGCTCTTTCTTCATGTATAGGTTTATCATCCTTGATAGCAATAAATCCAATCTCATCACAATCAATAAAATCATCATAAGAAATACCTTCACTAGCATAATAGAATTCCTTATCCTTTACTTAGGTTTATAAAACTTATATTTATGCTTTGGAACCCTTGTAGGACATCTAGATACAAAATGACCTATCTTATTGCACCAAAAAAAATTTATAGGTAACTTTCCTTCAAAATTACCCTTAAATATCTTTTCTCTTCAGGCGATCAGGGCCACAATTTCATCTAGCTTTCTTTCTTCTTCCTTTATTTTTTCCCATTCATCAACATATTTAGAGAGATCTTCTCTCAAGTCACTATTACTGGTGCTCGCAATTCCTGATAAAGTCTTTTTATATTAATGCACCATCGCTTTGAATGTTGTCTCAACTTTAGGTAATGAATCTCTCAGCTGTGTGGCCTCAAAGGTAGTTATTTTTCCAATCAACATCTCTCTGTTGAAATTTTTTGTCAAAGGTGTGATCTCATCTATAGCTTGCACTTTGGTTTTGTATATAGGTGTCAAGGATCTAAGAATTTTTGCAATCACTTATTCCTTACTATAAGTGCCTCCAGAGTTCCTGATGCCAATAATAATGTCAATAAATCTTTGTGCATATGCTCTAATATTCTCATCACCTCTCATTTTCAATGTTTCTATCTTTGTCTTCCAGTTGTGCAACTTTGCCTACTTTGTAAACTTGTCTCCTTCATACAATGCTTCCAATTTTGTCCAAATTTCATGTGCAAAATCTAAATCTTTTAGCTCTGTGAATTCACCTTCAGAAATTTCAATAATCAATGCTTCTCTTGTGACCATGTTGTGTGAGAATATCTTCTATTCTTGATCAGTATCCTTATGTAGTTCATCTTCATCCTTCATTTGTACATTTTTATTTTTTATCATCTAGTAGTCAATTCCCAAGCATAGAAAATGTGTTCTCATCTTGTTCTTCCAACTGTCAAAGTTTTCAGGACCAAAATTTGGAGTATCCTTCGTATAGAATGCCATTATGAGGATCATCTCAAGCTGTTAAACTTTCTCTCTAAGGACCAGTAGCTCTGATACCAATTATTTGGAATAATAGTCTACCAACACAATAGAGGGGGAAGGGGGGTGAATCGGTTCATAAAATATAATTGTATAAGGGGGGTGAACACTGAAAGATAGACTAAAGAGTAACCCGAGCATTAGTCTACCAATATAATTGTATAAAGGTAAGTGTATATACATATACTATACCGGAGCATAGTAGCTCTGATACCTTTATACAATTATATTGGTAGACCTTTATAGAACTATTTGAGGCTAAAATCATCATCACATGATCTTATTCTGATTGATTACACATCTATTTACACATTTAATTTGACCTAAATAAGTTTCATGCTTTTCAATGATAACTCTATAATCAAAGGTTTATAACTTGACCTTGATCTCCTAGTTTGCATGTTTACAATCAGTTAGACTGATTAAAACAATTACAATTACATTGCTTGTCCCTCAAGAAATGGTTTTAAATATATTCTTTAAAGCTAAATATAAAAATTAAGTGTTTTATCTGACGTGTAAGTCAGATCTACATTTCTCAGAATAAAATTCTCTTAGTAGACTGGTGCTCGGGTTACTCTTTAGTTTATCTTTCGGTGTTCACTGTAAACTTGTCTGTCGGGTTCCTTTGTTGTCTAATCTGTCAGTTTACATTGTTGACTGCTTTGTTAGGTTACATTGTAAACTTCTGTCTGGTTCCTCTGTGAAGTATGTTTTCAGTTTACACACTGATCTGTCTTATCAGGTTCCTCTATACTTAACATTTTCAGTGACCTCTGGTAACTGCTCTATTGGTTTAGACTATAAACTTGTCTTTCAGTGATCATGTACCGATAGTTCCAAAACTTATTTCCTTTGCATAGTAATGGTAAAATATGATCATAAATCTCCCCCTTTTACATTAGTATCAAAAAAATGATATGTGTAAAACTAAAATGTTTAGTATATACACCATGTATTTTACCTTGTCAACACGACTCCCCCTATGTGTATGCTCTGATATATTATATGTATATGTATATACACTTACCTTTATACAATTTCCCCCTTTCACCTTATTTCTCACTTTTATTATTTCTCTCTTTGACACATATTATTTCCCCCTTTTCTTATAATAAGGACAAAGGTGCATACTTATAACTTGTCAAAAATATGGGAATGGGAGTTATGCATGTCTTCCATCATTTTATCCCACTTCTCCTTAAGGTGTTCAAGATTCATGATCTCCAATCTGATCCTTGCATGCATATCATATATTCTTTCTATCACAGACATTTCCTGGGTGGTAATCAATGTTCTTGCCAATGTCATATGTTGTTGTAGTAATGTAAGATTCGGTAGAATTAGAGCTTGAAGCTCGGTTAACTCAACTCTAAATTTTGTTTATGCCTCTAAAATCTCAATTCTCAACCTTTTAGCTTCCATAATATTTTCATAATGCAACTTGATTACATTTTCAGTGGTTGTTAGACTTTGTGTACTAGGATTTAGATCTGCATCTTTCCGTGCAATCTTCTCACTATTCTCCTTGGTGAATTGCTCCATTGTGCATAATTTATGAACTAAGGTTATAGCTTCTGAAATGATTGGTTTCAATTTATTTACTAGTTCAAATATCTTTACCTTGTTCTCTGCCACTTCTTGGCTGGTTTTCTCTATCAATTTGTGTTGGTATTTCTGTTCTTCACGTTCTTCTATTGCCTTCTCTACATCCACATTCTGTGATGTGATGGCTTTGGTAAGAACAACTAATTGATCAATGATAGAAGTATTTTGATCAATGTCTATATTAGGTACAATTTGTAGAAGTATTTCCTTGGTTATCTCTAGTACTTGTGTGTCCTTTGTCTCCTTTTTAAGATTATCTTGGATATGTTTCTGTTTACAAAGTTATGCATACTTTGTAAGTGACTCTGGATCTAATGTCCTTGGATCACAGTCTAGTATTTCAATGATTTCATCTATGGTGACTAGATTCTTCTTCTTCTTCTTTGAAAGTGTAGTGGAGGCACCAATATGCAGTACCATAGAAAGATCTTTTGCTTGGTCGGATGTACTTGATGAAGGCTTTGGAGGTGTTGTGCCTTTTATCTGTTGCTTGGTTTCTATCTGTCAGTTTGGTGTGGATGTCTCCACATCAACCTTTTCTTTATCTACAACTTCTCCTTCGATATCCTTAGGAGTGGCATCACCTTGCTTCTCTTCTTCACCTTTATCTTTCTTCTCTCCATTTGTTTCTTTCTATTCTCCATCTATTGCATTATGCTCATTAGTTGTGTTTTTTCAGTTCCTCTTCACCCTTATCCTTGGGTATGCTTGCATCATGATTTTGTGTTGGATCTCTTTTTTCTTTCATTTTATTGATAGCTTGTATCAATAATGGCATTTGTCCCAGTATATTCACTTGTGCAACATTCGTTATTGTGTCCTGTTCTTTGGGCTACTCAGAGGTAACAATACCATCTTCATCTGCATTAACTTCATTGACAGGATCTTCAGTGATATCTATTTTTGTCACATCTGTTGTGTCCTATAATGACTGCAAAATTTGAGGAATGTCATCCATTGCTTTACTAGCCTCGGTGTTCAATTCAACTTGATTGTCATCCTCTGTGTCATTTATAAGTATGTCCTCTAGGGTCAGTTTTTCTTGATTTTCTTCATTGTGAGGCTTTTCTATGAGTTCTAATACTCTCTCGAGGCTTGTGTCCTCTTTAGGTACATTGAGTATTTTCCTCCAAGAATCCTCACTTTCTCTTTCAAGCTCAATTAATTTTCCCCGTAGTACTTTGTAGGCCCTCAATTTTGCTGAGAACTTCTTTGAATGTATCTTCATCATTTCTTCAATTTCTTCCATTTTGGACTCGGGTGGCATAACAGAAACTAGGGTTCTTTCCCTTATCTTTTTTTTCAGAATTCAATGCAAATGTCAACCTTGCCAATAACCTATCTAGAAGTTCTTGTGGCATCTTATTTTCAAACTGTATAGGAATATATTTGAATTTACACATTGTTGTAATGATGGATTCTTCTATCTTATTCTGATCCTTGGGATTCAGAGTTAGCCATTTTCTAATCTTAGGCTCATTTATTGAACCTGAATTGATGATTGATGCAACAACCTCATCAATTGTAGTAGGAAGTGTGTTCTTTTCAGGTTGTTCATCTTGTTCAGTGTCCTCACTATGGTTCGAATTAGTCTTTTTCTCCTCTTTGGTTCTGAAGTTTGTCTGGTTTGAGGCTTTCTCTTGTAAGTCCTCACTTGTCCTTTCTTAATCGGTGATGAACTTGCATCTTTATTTCTCTATCTCCTTGTCCTAGATGTAGTAGTAGTTCTTGGCTTCTTTAGGGTTGGTGCATCAGAATTTGTTGACTTAGAGTCACTCTCTTGTTCACCTTCACCGATGGGTGACTTTCTTTTGGTGTCTTGTTGTTATGTTTCTTCTTCATTGACTGACAACTTATTTTCAAGTGTTTTGACCATTTTGGTCTTCTTTTTGTCTATCTTCTTTACTATGAGGCTGGTCTTTATTCTTTCCTTAGCCTCTTCATAGGTTCCAAACCTTGGTAATTGTTTGTCTAATGGCTCATTTAATAATGCTTCAAAAGCATTGGTGGCTTGATCTATGTTGTTCTCATAGTCAAGTGGTGCTAACCATGTTGTCCTTGGTACAACTGGTTGGATCAAGGTGGTATCAATGTCCACCATAAAACAAATATTAGTATTATATTTTTCTACCAGTTGTTCTAGTATCCTCATCCTTTTCTGCATTTTTTCCTTGTATCGAGTGAAATATTCATCTATGACTGATTTAAATTTGTCACCTAGTGACTTAATTAATTCACTTATTTGAATTGTCACTAGTCGGGTAGTATCCCAGTTGACATAACCAATAGATGGGAAAAAGTCTTGAAAGTAGAAAAACATGCACATTAGAAGTGATCCAAACTTACATGAATTGGACTTTGCAGACCTAATTGTCCTCATGTTCTCATCTAATTGCTTCAGTAGAAGCTCAGATAGATCCAACTATAATCCCTTCTTCACAATCTTGTGGGCAGTGTGAACTGCTCCACATGCAATGATGTTCATCCTGTTAGCTTGGAATATCTTGTATCCCAGCACACATGCACCAAATTTCAGTTTGGGATCTTTGATAGAATTTACCTTCAATCCTCTATCATCCCATTCTGCACCTGTCATCTTCTCAATCTCAGGTCAAGAAGGGTGTTTAAGTGCCTTGGCCTTGTTGTTTATAGGATAATCGGTCAGTGCGTGTATCACATCCCTGGTGATCTATTTTGGCTTGTCCAACCACATTTTTTGGTCATGCACTCTTCTTAGCACTATCCTGATCTACTCAGTTTTAAACTCCTTCAGGAACATTAGGGCATGTGTTAGCCCTTTCACCTCGATGTGTTTATGCTCATCCTTGATGGTTCTATATCTGCAAAGCTTCTTGTAAGTGTTCTCAACCTCAAGATCTCCTATCTCAGTGATCTTGCAATGTATGTATGCCCAAACATCCTCGATGAGAAAAACCCTAGGTGGTATGCTTGAGAATGCTCTAGCATCATCAAGTTGCGAGGAAACCTCAGGGAAGAATTTTTAATCTAGCTCCTCATAGGTGGATTTCTTAATCAATCTAACCTTATTTTATTTAGAATTATTGATCTTGGTTACACGAGATTTGGTTTCCATGATTTCACAAATTTAGGGCTTTTCCCATAAAACAAACAGTGATTTTGGTGATTCTAGTTACTTACTTACCCTACTGTAGCTATTGAAGATCAAAATCTTTCATAGTAGCTGTGAAGGTGCTCATGAATCTCTCTGTAATTTTTTGCCTTTGGTCGCTCTTCTCTTTTCTCTCAAATGTTGGTGAAAGAAATGAGGTCTTTGTTGTCCTTTTATAGAGGATGCCCTACATGGCACAATTAATGGTCTACCCACTTCTTGGTGTTTGAAGATGGAGTCGCTTGGGTATCACACAAACTTTTGGCTTAGGATAAGTGACAACTCACTTGAATTTTAACATGTTTACCAATGGTGCTCGGTAAGTGGCAAAGACTGGTTGTCTTTTTACATAATTACTGACGGTGCTTGGTTTACATTAACAACTTAGCTTTTGTATGTACACTGATGATTCTTGGTATGTATTGAACGACGAGATTGTATTCACAGAATCATAACAAGTAATACCATAGTGCATCTTTATTCATTCTATTTTGGCATTTTATGAATGTACAATGGAACTAATGTAAAATATAACCTGATATAGTGCAATTCCATACTTACTTGTTCTTCTTAGGTGAGGGTGGTGATATCACCAGATCCATTGGATAAGGTGTCACCAATTGTATTTCTTGACCCAGCATCATCAATGTTTGTATATTTCCTCCACATTTGTTTCTCATCTTTCTAATATCTTCAATGGTGTTTCCATTGGGAAAAGTGTTTGTCTCTATTACTCGGTCTCTACAGTCCTTGCTTAGATGACCGACCCTATGATAGTGTAAGCATGTCATTCCAGGGTTAGTCCAGCTTTTGGACCTTCTCATCCATTTTCTCATGTAGTTTGCAACTATGTGTCCATATATACCACATGCTATGCAATTTGTCCATGTGTTGTAATCCCAAACATATGAGTTACCAACTCTTTTCAGTTGATAAGAATTTTCTTGTTCTTTAGGTTTCTATGCTTGCTTTTTCTTTTTCCTGCATTCAAGAGATGTGTGCCCATGCATTTTGTAGGTAGGAAAATATTTTTCCATGTAGGTTTCCTTCTTTGGTTGTTTCACCTTAGATTTACATTCATATGCTTTATGGCCTTTCTTATTACAGTTATAGCAATTTCCAATGAATGTAGAAGTGGATTTAGGAATACATTTAATTTTGGTTCTACAAACATTTGATGTGTGGCCTGATTTTCCATAGTGATTGCATTAGTGCTTCCTTGGTCTTGGATTTTTATAGACATCTTTTGGATTATCTTGGTATGGTGATTCTCCATGCTCGGTATACCCTAGTGCAATATTGTTGTTGACTCTTCTTTGTCCATCCAGAAAATTATCCATCTTGTTTGTACTTTCTTCAGCTCTCTTAATCATATCATTGTGATGTTGTTGAATTCTTACTTCATGTTTCATTATTTTATTTTCTTCTCTTAGCTCACCAATAGCTTCTACTTTTCCATTCAGTTCTATGTTCATTCGGTTTTCCTCCTGACTCATAAGAATATTCAGATTGGTGATCTCATGATGATGTTCAATAAGTCTTTGTATTTTTTATTCTCTTTCTTGTAGCTTTTCACTGATCTTTCTCCTGTCATCAATAGCTAATGTTCTTTCTTTCTCATCCTGTCTATCATTATTCATAACCTCAATCACTCTTACCATCTGTGTCTCTTGACCGATTTGCAATGATTTCACTTGTCCAACCCGATGTTGATTGATTTCATTTAGACTTGTAATGCTTCCTTCAAATGTGTCTGATGTATTTCAAGATGTAGATCCCGTTGACTCAAATAAATGAGGTATCTCTTCTTCATGATAGTCTAATTCACTATAGAGAGATGTCATTCCCTTTCTCTCATCTAGTATCTCTCTCATCTTGATTCTTTCTACTTTGTATTTCTCATAAAAGATCTGTATCTCTAACTTCTGGTTCTCAATACTCTTGTCTAGCTTATAACTTTCCATTGTATGACCTTTTCTCTCAAGTGATTTAAACTTTTCTAAATAAGAGAACTAGATCTAATGCCAATTGTTGGAAATATTAGAATGGTGTGTACTAAGAGGGGAGGGGTGAATCAGTACCCTTAAAAGTTTGTGTCAATTAACCTTTATCCTTTTAGTAATCAAATCCTTGCATTACCGACCATATGTGTTATTCTATCTTTATGCATGTAATATCAATTCATAAACTCAATTTGCATGTAAACATTCATGAAATGTATTGACACATGACACAAGATTTGGTTATGCAGAAAACCCCTATTAGAAGGTAAAAACTATTGTGGGGATGAAACCCACAAAACTTCACTATCTATAGAATGGAAGGGGTTAGTTAAGGCTTACAAGTTCATCACTTCTAATGATCTTATCCTATTAGGAGAAACATGTTTAGAGTGGTTAAGGTCTACTCTGTTAAGAGATTTTGCAGCATTATTCAGTGTGCACTCGGTTAAGAGATTTACAAAAGGATTGTTAAATCCACCTTCTCAAAGGATTTCTTTGATTTTCTACACTTGTTAAAATGTAGTCAAAAATACTAATTGATCTGAGTATATGCAATCTAGAATTGCTGAGTACAGATCCATTAAATTTCACATGTATATTTATCACCTATAGTGATTGATCAATACCTCTGTTATGGTTGGTAGCCTTGAATCTAGTTCTTGATAACCTATTTTATCTTTTGTTGTCCTTCTACATAAAACTTTGTCTCCGATCCATAGAAGTGTCTGTGGCTACAATCATCATCACATCATCTTGTTCGGATTGATTACACATATATTTATACATTCAACTTGACCTAAATAAGTTTCACGCTTTTCAATGATAGTTCTATGATCAAAGGTTTACAACTTGACCTTGATCTCCTAGTTTGCATGTTTACAATCAGTTAGACTGATTAAAACAATTACAATTACATTGGTTGTCCCTCAATAAATGGCTTTAAAGATATTCTTTAAAAATAAATATAAAACTATCTCTCGGTAGACTGGTGCTCAGGTTACTCTTTAGTCTGCCTTTCGGTGTTCACTGTAAACTTGTCTATTAGGTTCCTTAGTTGTCCACTCTATCGGTTTACACTATTGACTGCTCTGTCGAGCTACATTATAAAATTGCATCGGGTTACTTTGTAAAGTATGTTGTCAGTTTACATAGTGATCTATCTTTTCGATTCCTCTATCGGGTTCCTCTATACTTAACATTTTTGGTGACCTCTATTAACTGTTGTGTCATGTTGCACTATAAACCCGTCTTCCAGTGACCATGTACCGACGGTTCCAAAACTTGTTTCCTTTGCATACTAATGGAAAAATATGATCATCGAAGAGTTGGACTTGCAGTCATGATGAAACAGATTTTTGGGCTCCTATGACTGAAAGCATATTCAAGGGGGAATCTATATGAAACCCTATTAGTGGGGGTGTGTTGAGATTTTTTTGATTTTATAGAAGGTCGGAGTGGGGTGAAGAAATCTTGGCTGATTCAAATTTATCCTCTGCAAAGAGGTGGTGAATCTACCAAAGATTTTAAAAGATGTGAAGGTGACTTCAGATCAGTATTTTTTGAAGGTACTCCAATATATCTAGGTATTTTATTTTTCAAGATTATAAAATTTCTTCCTCATTAAGTGATTTAAGCACTAAGAGAAGGAACAATGTGTGGATAGAGGTTTGCATGCTTCAAGGTTAGAATTGCATTTTACAAAATCAAGTGGAAGTATGTATTATTTGAAGAAATGGGGGATATAGTCATGAGGGGTTCTTCTATGTCCAGATGTGGAGGGTCTTTGCTAGACCTTGAAGAGGTTCTTGCAAAATTAAAATGTTTAGAATAAAAAATAAAAGAACAAGTCATTTTGTCACTACAAAAAAAGAATGAAAAAATTGGTGGGAGAATCTGCACTTCTTTCTTAAGATTTTTCCTGCTACAATAAGGATTTTTTCTATTACTTTTTGTCCAAAGTAGATAGTTTGGGTTAATTTTTTTTTGGAACTTTTTTTTCCTTATTTAGTTTATTTTTCAGCTTCATTGAGGGTAAAATGTATTGATCATACTAGGAAGTGGATAAAAAATATTGAAGATCTTGAATATGAGGTTACACATGAGGTTGTTCCTAGTAATACTTATATTGAGAATGATATAAATTAGTATGATGAGGATGTGTCCAATGGGGATGATATCCCCTGTGATCATCAAAGTGATGCTCCTTCTCAATATGAGGCAGGGGATGTGTGTAGTCAGCAAGAAGATAGTGACTGGATAAATGAAGATTATTCTTGTGACTTCATATCAGAGGTGGGTGTAAGTGATGATAATGGTTCACTTCATAGTGAAAAAAATTCTGAGTTCCCAACTTATGAATATTTGAGATATTCAGGTAGGGATAACTTTGAGTTCTTCCACCCAACACACTTTGAGTTTGACAAAGAGTATGTATCAGATGGTCAACATTTTGACATGTGTGTTTCTAATTCCCCTTGTGCTTTTGTGTCATTAGGACATAATAAAATTGAATATGATATATCAAATGATGAAATCATCACTCCATTTCCATATTCAAAGGATGAAGAAGTTCCTTGCATGATGTTGAGTACTGATTGGGATAATTATGTAGATTATGAATCTATTTCAGATTCTAAATCATTCATTGAACCACTATAGGATGGTCTTTTAGTTATTCAAAGTATGCAGATACCTGGTAAGTATGTGGATGAGTGCTCTCCCTCTAATAGACAAGAAGATGTTTTGCATAAGGTTAAGAATTTGTAAGTTAATTCTCCTAATGTTTCCTAAGTCATGCGCAGGGTTCATTTTAATATTTCCTAATCTTATGTCCCTGTGGTACTTTATTTCCATCCAGGCATCGAGAAAATTTCTTTTAATCCAACGACGTGTGTGATCCTGTGATTAGGTGATGCACATTGTTTACTCATTTAGGAATCATGGAATGATGACAAGTGTCAGTCTTCAGATCATGGAGCCCTTTCTTTCTTAGCTAAGAAACACAATAAAGTCAGGACAGATCTGAAATGATCAGATGGTTGGCATGATTCTGCTATCTGGAGCTACAGGGAAGTTTCTCTTTGTGGATTTACGCATGTGCAACACGTGGAAAGTGGTGGGGCTTGGTCAGAGCTAAAGGGAAGTTAAAGATATGTTAGATCATTTTGATCGGACAACAGACATGATGCCTGGATTTGAAGTTGCTTGTTGGATATTCTTCACAAGATAATGCTTTGACGACATCTATCTCAATCAGATCATGGGTCCATGTTTTCAAAGAGTTAAGGTATGAGAGGATCTATTCTGATCATGCAAGTTTTTTTATCTATAATGAAATCACACCATGTTGATAGGTGTCCATTCAAGGTATTAGGTTTTGGGGCCAAAGAGGTAAAGTGTCATGCAGATCTCAGAGGATCTAATGGCTAGCGTGATGCTGCTATGAAAAAGTGCTCAAAGATTATTCTTTGTGGAATCATGCCTTTGTGCAATGTATCCTTATTTGACCGTGGGTCTGGGTTTGCAAATAGAGATAAAAGTAAAGAAGATTTCTTTTAATCTGATAGTGTGCGTGTCTACTATGCAGAGATGATCGATGGTTATTCTTGGTGTAATCACACCTGGGTGACACCTGTCTGGGATGATAAGGAAAATTCAAATGCACTAGATGTTATCACTTTCATGAGGATATCAACAACCACATTTTAAAGATGAATTAGGGGTTTAATCTAGGTTGTTGATAGTGTTTTTGCGCCATGGTGACTATTGGAATGCGTAAGATTAAAAAATTCAAATGTTTCTAGAGGGTTTCTATGTGTATGGTGATTCATTCTATTTGCAAGGGCAGATATTTTGATCAAATTCATGGTAGATCTATATTTGATGACTGATTAAATGTTTTCAGATAGGTGGTGATGCAGATCAGATTGTTTTCTAGATCTTTTTAAGAAAGATCAATCATTCAGAGGAAAGAAGGTTGGTGCATAATCAAATTTCATGGAGGGGTAGATGTCAAATGGATTTCAGTCCTAGTGTTTTCCTCTACTATAAGTTCTTTTCTTTTCTCTATTGTAAGGGTTCTAGTTTTTCTGTAGCATAAGGAGGTTCCAAAGAAGGTTCCATTTTCCTTTGTTCTAAAGGCAGGTTCCAAGTGTTGTTCCTCTATAGATATTGTTCCTTTTCACTGCATATAGGGTGTTCTTGATCTCTTTCTAGTTTAAGAGAAGGATATGCATTGTAATAGTTAGTTTTATGAATGAAATTGCAGTGTTGTTGTACTATTATCAAGTTGTCTCCATTCTTCTTTCTGAATCATACAGATTAAGGCATCAAGGGTGTTTTGGTCTTTTCTATTATAGATCTACAATAGATTCATTTATACGATGACTATGATTTGGGATTTTTTTTCAGATATGTATGAGTTTTGGGTATTAAGGTTATGTCAAAATTGTATTTCAATGGATGTTGATTAATGTATTGTCTATTCTAGGGTCTCTTCCAAGGGGAGAGCTAAATACTTTGAATAGGTAGTTGCATATTTGAATACATTGATAGATTCATAAGTAGAACATGGTTGACATGTTATGTTTGATGTAAGGCATTAGACATATCAGACTGTGTTGTTTTCTTTGTTCATAATCTTCCTTTTGCAATGTTATGTTTGACTCTGTTGCCCATTGGATAAGGCACTGGTCTATGTGGAATCTGGGGTATTTCACGGATCCATTGATCGAATATATCAAAGACAATATTTTCCCTTCATGTTTATAGGTAGGAGTTATAGTAGGTATGGTTTTCAAACATACTTTGTGCAACTGGGATACTGCATAAGATTTGGTAAAAACATTGAGGTACATGTTATCTATAGGTTTGAAATATATTCCACAGTTATATAGCTGCAAGATATTGTTTGTCACAAGGGTTTATGTGTGTGTAGATAAGGTATATCCACCTGAGTGATGTGGAGATCAAAGTGTAGAAGGTCTTTACACCTTTTTAATGCTTGTTTTCTCTTTTCTCCTTTCTCCTCAAGGTGTTGAGTTTGTGTCCTAGGTTTTTAATCCCACAACTTGGTCCCAGAATCTCATCTAGGAAAGGATATTGCAAGAAAAAGAACCAACAAAGCACATGAATAGAGTATTAAATAAAGTTATTTAATTAATTACAACATTTATATTCCCTCACATTGGCCTCAAAGTCAACTCATTGGCCAATAAGGTGCAATCACATGGATCACTCAAGGGATTAATGTCAACCCTTTCTCATGGGTGAATCTCAACCATTGAATTCAAATTCAAATTTTAAATTCCCTTTTCCCTCAAAAGGAAATATATAAAATGAAGCCCTTCTAAGCTCATTTCATAGAAAAATAGTGCATTCAAGTAGCTAACTAGTGGCAATTTCATTTCTAGTAAAATTGAGCATAATCTATTTCATGTTTTCAATTCAATTATATAAATTTATGCATTTAGGAGCTCAAATTGAGCATAATTTGACTCTAATAGAGCATAATTGATAATTTATAGATCAATTTTAGGCATTTTTGTTGAATCTTCCATCACATGATTGTCAATTTATGATGAACTAGTGCTGAAACTAAGAGCAAATTGATTAATTCTTGTGTATCTTCTATGTAGGAAGCAATAATTTGATTTCAATTGGTTTATGTGTTCGTCATATGATTTGATTTGACTAACCAATGGATGTAATGAGTTATTGAGTGGTTGTGTGTAGATTCTTGTAGGTACAATATTTACACATCATATTTTGGCACCTATCATGGGGTAGTTAGCCCTCAATTTTGAATTTAACACTTTGTTATGTAGATTTGATAGATGATAGTGCTAAACAACATTTTTCAGTAGTTAAAATAGCATTTTGGGGAGAATTTCAGCATCTTTGATCTTCATTTCACCGTTTGCCAACATTATTCAATCATTTTTTGATATCATTTCAGTGTCTCCAGAAGGTAAAATTGCTGCATTTAGTCATTTCTAGTAAATATTTCATCATCGGTAAATATTATGTCATTTCTAGTGTATTTCATCATTTGGGGTATTCATTTCATTGTATGGGTTAAAACATCATTGTAGGTTTCTATTTCATCACCTGGAAACCTGAGAATAAAAATTTAGATTATTTTGTCATCAGATTTTGGTACTAATCAGATAAAGTGTGATTTTTTTAAATCCTGAACTTTAAAAGAAGCCTAACAAGTTCATGTAGGACACTATCAAATAGCCTATTATGGAATATATGGGATCAAACACATGAAAAATAATAATTCTTGTCAAATGCAGGTTTCCTTGGGAGAATAAATCAAAATTTATGCTTGGTTAAGTTTTTATTTAGACACGAAAATTGAATTTGGATTTGACTCTTAAGTTGACTAGAGGATATGCTCTTTTCCCTTTGGGAAAATTAGAAACTCAAAAATCAAGTTAAGTTTTGAGTTCAAATTCTTAGAAATGAACTATTGTTTGTTAGGATAAAATGACATGGATAGGAGAGTATGCTATTATCCCTAGTGGAGAATCCAAAATATAGAATCCTAAGTCGCTAATTCTCATTATTTTTTTTACCTTTAAATGAGTCTTCCAGTTGAGGGAAAAATATCCTAGGAACGACCAACATGAGAATGAGGTGTGAGCCACTCCACTCCAACTCACACTTAAAAAATTTACTCTTTGGGGCCAAAGCCTCGAGAGTCGGATGTCATTTAAACTTATACTCAGCCTAAGTCTAACACAAAGTAGGGCCTCATGGTCTCAATCACATTTAGGTGACTTCTTGTGCCAAGATGCTCTTTGGGGCTATACGCCTCAATCTCACTTGCTCGAACACATAGGATAAAACTGAATGTAAACCTATACTAGAATCTATTGCATAGAAGTCACCAGGTTCACCCTTGAAAGGTGATAATCTTTGTGCAATGAAAATAGTAATTGCCCCAAGATACTTGGCATTTCATGCCCTAACTAGAATTTGGAGTTGGATAATACGACATCATGATGGGATCCATTGTCTGCTTGGTGATGGTCATATTCTGATTAGCTTTTGAGTGTGTACCTAAGTCTATGAGAAAATATTTTCATACTAAGACAATTCCATAGGGAAAGTTGTGTTTGCAGTTATAAATCTAATAACAAAATTCTAAAGACAAACAATCCCTATCAAAACAAGACATGTCCACTTTTCTTTTTGTGTGTATCCCTAATTGAACATTTAAAAGCACCTATAAACACACCTAAAATTTTGAATATCTTGAAAACTATTGATTGGAACCTAGACATAGGTTCTCACAAGGTTGTCCTTTGCACAAAAATGTGGATTCTAAAAACATTATCTTTAGTCCTTGTCTCATTATTGGTTATAACAAAGGTCATTTTCGTACTATTTCTATCAAAATCAGCTCACTTTTGGGGAGATTCTTTAAACTTCTATTTCAAGTCCAATCACCACAAGTGCATAACATCAAACCTTGGTTTTTAGAAAATCAATCCAATTAATCTTTGTTTCAACAACCTAACACTAGTCTCAACTGGTCATATCAACATTTCTTGTTTAGAGATCACTATCAAGGTCAATCTAACCTTTATCAAGATCTCAAACATCATCTAATCTACATCAACTTTTTCATCAAACTTTGACCAATTGCTAAGCTAGTCTATCAAACATTGAAGCTATAGGTAATAGATTGATAATCTTTTCAAATAAAGCATCTTCCAATATTACATGGTGTGGACAAGAAGTGGTCACTTTGAACAAATAGATAGTGGACATATACCTCCAACATGACTCATACCAAAAGAAAAATAAAACTAGAATAAAAATCCATTCACTTCTAATCAAACTATAGATACAAAATCTCATGCTGATAACAAAAACATGACAAGAACTAAGAATGAGTGGGATAATCATGCCAATACTAACAATGAAGAAGAGATAACTAAAGAATACATTCAAAAAGTCCAACAAGACACAAGGTTTAAAAATATCATGGACAAAATCCTAATGGATGATAAAGGGAAGTATTTCATGCATCTAGCCTCTACAGGAATCAAATTGCCTCAAGATTTTGATATGGAACGGCTTAAAAAACACAAAGAGGAAAATATTATGGCTAATATTACCAAATAGGTTAAAGCATTCCAAACTCAAATACTTCCAAAGAGATATTCATTAAATGCACTTTGTCCAATTCCTTTTGATCGCAATCTTCATATGCTGACATTTCTAACTAATGTGGATATACCAAAGTATGACAAGTATATGGGAGTTACAGATCCTCAAGATCATATGCAAGAGTTTTATACTCTTAGTATGGAGTTCTTTCATGAACAAACGTACCTTATGAGACTTTTGGACCTTTTAGCTTGAGTGGATAAGAAGTAGAGTGGTTCTCTAAACTACCTCATGGAATTAAAACTTTTAAAGAATTGGTAGATCGATTCATGCAACATTATTAATATAATATTCAACATCCTGTCACAATAATCACTCTATGAAACACCAAGAAATGTATGGGAGACCCTTTTATATCATTCTTGTAGTGATGGAGGAAGATATTTGCAAGATATCCTCTTTAAATTCTAGAAACAAAAAATATTGACATTTTTGTAAATAATATTATAACAAAAATAAATCACTACCTTAAATTGCAATTTATTCCAACATTTGACAAAGTGATTGAGATGGGAATAAAAATTTAAGACACATTGGTTAGGAAAGGAGAGATTAAAATCTATAAATAATCCAAGGGATCTTATAATACTAATGCCAATGGCAACCAAGACAAATAAAAGTATTGGAACAAAAATTAGAATGTTGTCAATGATGGGGTAGTAGATGATCAAAATCTATAGGAAAAACAACCAGAATTTAATCTTCCTACTACTTATCCTCCAAAAGATCCAAATACTGCATCTAACATATGAATTAATCAAGAATCCAAGAAGAAAAAGGCACCTTTTACAAATGGTCCTAAATGAATATTTACACCTCTTGGAGAGTCCCTAGAATCAACATTATGCAACCTTATAACTCACAAGGTTATTACTTTACCTAAAGTAAGATTGTATAAACCACCAGTTAAACCAAAATGGTGGAATGATGTCCATTATTATGAGTATTATAGAAAAAATGCCACAAAATGAATGAGTACATGAATCTTAAGCATTTGCTACAAGACCTAATAGACAATGAGGTCATCGCAGTGGATGGACACAAGCTGAATGAAGATAATATGACCTTTAAAACACCTTTTCCTAATTATGAGAAGGGATAATTGTCCAATGCCAAGGGAAATTAGGTGAATTATTCTTATTCTCATGACAAGACTATCAACATGTTGGAATATTGGGATTAAAACATCAATGTGATAATAATCAAAGACAAACAACAAGAAGAATCCACTAACGCAATAATGAGAAGTCAAGCTAAAGTGACGTTGAAAGGAAATTCTTGAAAGTTACCTACATCATCAAAACCAATCTCAACCAAACAATCTTCATCATTTTCCTCATCTAATTATAGTTTGGTTGATTAATTGTAGAGAACCCCTGCACAAATCTCTATTCTTGAACTGCTCAAAATTTCTCCATCACACAAAGAAATTTAGGAAAAGCTTTGGTTGGAAATTTTTTTCCCAAAAATCTATATGTGGATAAATTTCAAGCCATAGTTGGACACTTAACCAAACCTCGCTACCTATCATTCCCAGAAGAAGATGAAAATGGTCTAAGTCACCCACACAATTTTCCTCTACATATAGTAGTGCTAATTCATAAACATCGTGTAAAATGAGTATTGATAGATAGAGGGGAAGGCTTAAATATTTGTACTCTAGGTTTGATCAAACCATTGGGATTTTCAGATGAAGATATTGACCCTAAAAATAGGATAACCATTAAGGTGTATGATGAAGAAGAAAGATCATCTAAGGGGTTAGTAATGTTTACTATCAAAGTGGGGCCCACAAAAAGAAATGTGGTATTCCAAGTTGTTGCCCCACGTTTGATCTACATACCTTTCAGAAAAAAGTGGATGTTTAATGTGTAGTAGTGGTCTTGAAAGTGTTGTGCAACTATGGAGTCTAAGTCTAGCTTTCCCCTTAGGCTGGGAGGCCTTTATCAGATTTTCCCAATTTGACTTCTCCTTTGTGAGCCGGGGAAATTTGTATCTAAAGTTGTGTTTTATCGGGTAAGTTTAAGCTCCCAAATCTGATAAAGGTCACAATTCAAAGATTTCTAACATTTATCTTGTCTAATTTTTGAATTTGTATCTTTGATACTTTATCTTTCCTCAATGGCGAAAAATTGGTTTCGGGCTTCTCCATGGCCGAAAATCACCTACAGAGTGCATTTTCCATAGATGACTATTCCAAAATGTCTCAGCAGTCAGTACAGTTTGAAAGTGGATAACTTGGGTTTAGAAAGATTATTGCATTCAAAATGTATCTCTTCAGGCCGAGAGGAATGATTGAATGAAGAAAAATCCAGAATGCAAGCTTGCTGGAAAAAAATCAAAAAATGGCTTCTCCACTACTCTAACAGGCGAGTTTCAACCCGCAGAGTAGGTTTTCCGCCAAATCATTAAAATGGAAGAACTTTGAAGAAGAATCTATCTCATAAGTGATCCAAGGCATAAAGAAAGCTAATAAAATGAACACATATCATTTTAGCATCTCAATAGTCTAAAATTCACCCTTAGCAGATTTTTGAGTAGAGAGCAACCCAAATGCATTTCTCCTCCCAAAAGGGAAGCGGCAAAGTAATTTTCCACTACTTCCAGAAAGTTATCGTTATGGTTACTAAAGTGAAAATATGTTTCTTAACGACTCAAAGGGGTAAATTAATTAATTCAAATAAATCTTTTTTACTTCATAACTGAATTTTTCATTAATGCTTTAGTATTTTCATTCGTGTGGTGTGGGAAGTCGGCCTTTAAATGGTAAGAATTCAAAAGTTAAAAAATCAGTGAAAGGTTGCAAACAAGAACTACCATCTATTGAAAAATTGTTTGAATTTGAAGCTCTTGATAATAATTGTCCTTTTCTCTTGCATTCCTGAGAGATATCCTTACGTTCCTGATTCAAAATAAATCAAATCATGGCTTCCAGATTTATGGGATTTGATGGGATGAACGACATCACTTCTGATTGGCATAAAATCATAGACACCTTGTTGAAGTTCTTTGATATGTAGAACTTTAAGAATGTATTGAAGGTAGGCCAAATGCATCATATCACTGAGAAGCTGAAAGAGAGTGGGTTAGTTGAAGCTTTTGGCTTTCTCGTTGCAGTTCAAGCACCAGAGCTTGTTTGGGAATGTATAGCTCGATATAAGCTGGATACCAAGAAAATCCATCTTCCCAATGACACGGTGCTACAATCCATTGACCGGGACTCCATCAGAACATCCTTCGCATTCTAGAGCAGGCTGAATATTTAGAAATGACTTATAGTCAGGCGGTTACCGAGTATGGTGCAAAGAAGGCGGTGTGGAAGAAGGAAAAAATGAAGTCATGGTTTCAAGAGCCAAGGAGTGCCAAGGGCCAGTTGCCTAAAACATTATATGGCATGAACCTGAAGCCACAAATTGTGGATATCTTGGTACTGCTCCACAGGATTAGAGGTGAGAGTGACACACTAAATTTTGTTGAACATCATTTCTTCTTAGTCCAGGTGATCTATTCTCAATAGCATTTCATTGATTGGGCTCTTATGGTAAGAGAGAATCTCTCTAATTCCCTAAGTAGAGCTAAGATTTAGAATGAGTTCTACATGTCTTCTATTCTAATATATATTTTGGCCAAAATTCAAATTTGGCCAGGGCTCCCTAGATTAGAAGAATTTCCAGAAGATGTTAAAAGCTATGAATTCTTCCCCTGTTTATAATTGCACAACAGTTATGCTGAATATCTCAAATTTAATGATGCATTTACAATGAGACTGTGTAGGGAGCTATAGGGTTTCCCAGAAAGGAGATTTTCCATGGTGTTTATCAACCAGTTTGGGTGGTATTTCATTCAATTTGTGGATTTCTCATATATTCATCTTGTAGGATTTGTTGACTTCCCCTTGAAGCTGCCTAGATATCTTGATGACATGATCGTGCTGGTTGAGGTGATGAGGTAGGAAATCCAAGTAAATATGATCCATGGTGATGCTAAGAAGAAAGGATACAATTTCTGGATGACCATTGGGGCTTACAGTTGTGCGTCCCCGTCTGAAGCAAAGAATGTTCTGAAAATATTCTCAAAGAGGTTTTCATTTGAGACATATGATGTTCTGAGGCCGCAGTATGATCCTGTAAATTATGCCAGGGATTACCTACAAATGAGTCATTCTATCCATCACATTAATGATATTGAAGACTATTGGGCCAATTTCAAGGATGAATTGGAGAGAAGAGAGAGATTCTACGCCAGGTTAACTATTGAACAAATCAAAAAGTTCAAAGTTAACATTTTAGTGGAGGGGATAGAAGATGATGGCCAACATATGTATGATAATACATATTTGGATAAAATAAAGCCTCTCCCTATAATCTCTAAGCCCATTCTAGGGCAGGTCATTAACAACTTCCAAACCTTGATGGATGGAATCTAGAAAATGACAGAGAAGTGGGTCAAATGGATTGCGGGCAGAAAGAAGAGGTCTGAAAGAAAGTCATCGTCTTGACAAACTCCCACCAAAGTGACTTCGAGCACTATGGAGACTTCTTTAGAAACAATCCCAACCATAGCTAAAGGATTAGCTCAGCTGGTAGGAGGTGATGAACCTCCTGAGAAAGAGATCCCACTAGAGAAGACCTGCGGAGAAGGCTCGCTTCCAGACAATGAATCAACTGAAGAAGTAGTCTCCACAGACCCGGTCAGGTTTGCAGTTGAACTCACTAAAGGTGAAAAGCCTGAGAAACCAGTTGAAGCTAGTGACGTACATACACAAGTTAGCACTTTGACCCAAGATACTACAAGGTGAGGATCGCCTATCATAGTCAATGTGGGTGAAGATAGCTCTAGTTCTGCAGCCAAAAAATTAGATGAAGAGATTGGAAAGCAACAGGAGGTTGCTCAAGTTGTTAAATTAGTATCCTCCTCTCCTACTTCAGTGAACCCATTTTCTTTGAGGCCTAAAGCTACCCCTCTGGTCATCAGGAAGTTTTTCATAGAAGAATTGGTCTCTGCTTCCAAAGTTACTAGTGTTGAATCCTGGATAGAGAATACTCTGGAGTGCAAAAGGAAGAGAGAAGAGGAAGGGACTTCTAGAAAAGGTACTCTTTCATGGGCCTTACAGCCCAACACCACTATGAGTAAAGTAAAGAAAGTGAAGACAATTTCTACACTGGGATGAGATCTTGAAACTAGACATTTCACTATGCAAGTGGCCAAGCCTAAGAAGAAGGGAAGATCTGAGGATATGAAAACCTCCAATTTTTAGTTCTAGTCATTTGATATGGGGTTGGCTTGTCATGACACTAAGGTAGATTGGTGGAAGTCTACCAATGTGGTAAAATAAGAAGAGCTTGAAGAGCTCAAGACTGCTAAAGTCCAACTTAAAGAAGAAGTAGCCAAACTAACTAACTTCATCAAACAACTCATCACTCCGATCACAAGCGTTCCTAGTACCCAAACCAATTTTGATCCCAATGCTGCGGAGAGCCAAGCCATCATAGCTATGTTGCAAGAGGACCAACATTTTGGGAAAATTGGCAAGCTCTAGATTGAGAGGCTCGAGTCTAAAGGACTAGTAGTTGTTGAGAAACTAGGTAATGCTCTCCTAAGGCTGCAAATAGAGAGGAATAATATTGATAAGAATTTATAGACTCTGGCATCAGAGAGAGAAAGATGTCAAGAATGTATAGTAATTCTACACATGGTGGTTAAAATGAAGACCAAGGAGGAAATAAAGGCCAATATCTTGCACAAAGGTGATGAGCCTTTGATTGAATGGCTTCAAAGCTTGGAATTTAAAATTGAGATGATTATCCAAGCTGAAGCAGGGTTGCAATAGACAGATGTCAAAATTAAGGAAGAGCATATCAAAGATTTTAAACTCCTTCAAGGTCTCCACATAGAATCACAAACAAGTGGTCAGAGAAAAGAAATAATCAAATTGTCCAGTATGCAGAAATCATTTTTTGATTATGTGCATAAGTTGACAGAACAGTCTTCCTCCCATTTAGATAAGGTGCCAAAACTCCAACAGTTGAGTGGATGCATTTTTAAAGCCATTGAAGAGGTGAAAGATCAGACAGATGCGATCAAGAGCCTGGCCAAAGAACATTCCATATGGCTCATCAGATATACTAATGTCCATATCAATAGGCACGAAGAGCTCATCCCAATCATTACAGTTGTCACTGCCTATAGGGGTAAATTAGACAAGGAGAAGAAAATAGAAGCATAGATAGATTCCTTCTTGTAGTGAATTTTGATATTTATTGTAATGGATAAGCTTTTGTTTATCATTTCTGATTAGAGAAGTGGAACCATTTTGGTTACCCTTTTGTAACGATCCAACTCTGGAACTCTATATGTACTACATTAAAAATCAATACAAAGGTCGGCTAAATTTTGGTGTGAAGAATGACATTTTACTGAGTCAAATTTGTGTATGTCTGAATACCATTGCTTTAACTATTCCATTACATTGCATGTATCTTTCTATTGACTTGGATGTTTCCCTAGAATTAGATTCATAGTTTATGATTGAACTGAAGTTCTATATTATGATTTGATACAGCTAACTAGAGGGGAATCTTGTGTTATTCTACGTTTGTGAGATGTTCCTATGAAATAGATTGATTCATTATTGCTTTATCATTAATCTTTAGTTTTCCATTTGCATCTTCATTATCTATCATTGCATTACAATTTTTTAGGCCTCCTATGACTACTGAGATCTCTAGATTGGCTAGATTTAGTTGAAATTAATATGCCTGAGCTAGTTGCTGTCTAGGCCTAGCTACCTCTTCTGTTCTCAGGTTAAGAACATACCCCTATTAGATTAGGAAAGATTAATATTCATTGAAAATAATTTATTTAAGGGAGCTATACCTTCAAATTTAGAGGGAAATTAGTTATTCATTTGCATTTCCCAACTGTTGTATTCGATTGATTCTTTAATATTTGGGTATTTTGGAGTTAAAGTGAAAAAGAACAATCTATTTACCAAAAAAATTTTGGCGACTCTACCAGGGAGACAAATAGTTGTTAACCAGAAGTAATACCATAAGGAAAGATGGTGCTTCCCCAATAAAACATAAGTCCTATGCTTCAACTGAATATTGGTTTCCAGGATGATCAAGAGGATCTCATTTCCTCACTGAACACTTTTGTCTAGAGATATAGAAGAGACACTGAACACTATAGGAATGCCAGCCAAGTGCTTGAACAAGAAGAAGCTATAGTATAAGTGCTTGAGGGAACCATCCAAAAGAGAAATCTAAGAAGTGCACAACACCAAGTAGAGCGTAAAGCCAGACTAGAAGACTAGTTGGAACCCTGGAGCCCAAGAGGTTTCTTAGCAGTGCAAAGAAAGAAGGTGGTACAGACCCAGTTTTTGAGAGACTTACAGACCTTTATTTTTCTCTATTTGAAGTACTCGTCAAAAGAACATAAATACTAAGAGAAAAAGTAGACCTCCTTCACTTCCCAAACAATCAACTCTTTTTTCTACCACTTGTCAAGTGTTAACCTTGCATGGAGTAGTTTCTCCTCCTGTTGTTAACCTAGCACCCTATCTACCCCAAGTAGTTATGGAACTTCCTTGGGCCATTGTAGTTGGACTACTACAATTAGCAGCATATAATCCCCTTCCCTCAGGTTCAAGAAAGAACTTCCCCAAATTCTCTGGGGATGGGAAAGTATCTACAGATGAACACATTGTTGCATTATTTGCTTCAGTTAATATCTTAACAGTGTGAGAAGAAGATGTGGCCGTCAGATTATTCATTGAAACTCTTGTTGAAGGTGCTACTGATTGGTTTCATCACTTGCCCAATTCTTCTATCACAAATTGGGCTTCTATGAGAGCTACTTTTGAAAGAAGATTTAAAACTGCTAAAGATGAGCATGCCTTGTTGACACAATTGAATTCTATGTAGAAAGATCCTTCTACCAGTATGAGGGATTTTGTTGCTAAATTTAACAAGCTTGTAAATTGTATCCCAATAGCTGATAGACCTACTATGGGGAATTTGAAAACATTTTTTATAAGTGCTATGCCTCCCGACATCAGTTATGATTTGAGAAGAACAAATCCTGTCACTTTAGACCTTGCCCAAAGGACTGTGGTGGAATTAGAAGACCACATGATCTTGGTGGGAAAATGGAAAAGATAAATACAATCTAGAGCTAGTACTAGTAATACCACATCATCAGATGAGATGATTAAAAAATTATCCAATGAATTCATTGCCTTCAAGAGGCAGCTTCCTAGATTTACTAATCCCTATCAGTGAAACTTTCAAGAGCAGCCTGGAAGAAACAATGAAGGGATGATTGCCGATAGAAAGACATTACAATTGACTGCTCCACCACAAAGGCTAGCTATCGAAGCTCCTCCTAAAAGGGCAAACATGTGTGTGTTTCACCTAATGACAAATCATGATGGAGAAAGTTTTCCCGATGTAGCTCATGCTTGGCAGATGCATTAGAATAATGAATGGAATGCTGGAGTACCTGGAGCTGAACCAGATTTGTACTCACATGGTGACTCTAAAAAACTTATATTTAGAGTATGAATCAGATTTAGAGCGAGAAGCGACATGTTATACTACCACAGATGGGACCTCCTACATAATATTGACCCAGAGTCAGAAAGATAAGGGCCCTACTTCCACACCTCCACCAAAAAATAATGAGACATCTACTTCCAATTCTAAGGAAGCCAACCAAGGAGTGAGGATTCTACAACCAGATAAGGAAAATAAATCTTTTGACATTATTCAATTCTGTAGAGATTCCAGAATTTAGATTTCCCCCATAGATTATCTTAAGTCTAATCCTATAGAACTGCAAAAACTAGTGGATTTTTGTAAAGAAGGGAATCAAAATTTAAACCAAAATGTCATGACTACCATAGAAAATGAGTCTATATTTGTAGACCCAATTGAGCAGGGAGAGTCATCTATTTTGGCTACCTTACCAAGTCAAAAACCTTATCCATTCTATGTGTCATTACATATTAATGGTTGCAAATTAATCAATTGCATAATAGACTCAGGAGCCTCAGACAATGTAATGCCATTGACTATTGCTAAAGATTTAGGTCTTACCCTCACTAAATCTCATGTTAGATGTTACTCCATGGATTCCAAACAAGTACCTCTAGTTGGGAAAATCAAAGTTTCTCAAGTGACTCTAGCAGAACATCCTGAGAAGAAAATGTTGTTGACAATACTTGTTGTTGATATACCTACTAGTTATAGTTTTTTGCTAAGAAGAAGTTTTTGTAGAGACCTAGGAGGGGAAATAAAGCTGGATTGGTCTCAAGCTTTAATCCCAGTGGGTAACAAAAAGATAAAGCTAGTTCTTGAAGAGAAAGATAAGTTCACAGTGCTAAAGTCTGATGACCCTAAAGCCCAAATTTTGTATCAGGAATTATAATTTAGCAATTATATGCTATTTATAGATGATCATGATGAGGAACATGAGTTTTAGAAAGAGGAAAAACATTCTTCTACTGATGAAACACCACCATAGATTTGGACTCTGGAATTTGATGTTAGTTGTGCATCGTCAAGGTCTGGTGCAGGCGTAGTCTTAATATCGCCAGATGGATTTTGTGAGCCCATGGCTTATAAATTGGAGTTCAGAAACACCAACAATAATGCTAAGTATGAAGCCCTTCTATTAGGGATTATCTCTGCAAAGGAGAAGGGTGTGAAAATTTTGAGAACTCATGGTGATGCCGAGCTAATCGTGCGTCAAGTTAAAAATCAATACTCTGTGAAGAATCATAGATTAAAAAATTACAGGAATAAAGTATGGGATGAAATAGAAGTATTGGATGCATTATTTATTTAATCTATGCCAAGAGAGGTGAATTCTAATGTAGACTCCTTAGCAGTGTCAGCCTCATTAATCCTCCCTCACCTAGAATTCAAGGATAAGAAATACCAAGTAGAGGTTGTGTATTGACCATCTGTGCTTGATAATGTGGAAGATAGGCAAGTGTTCAAAGATGAAAAGAACCTCCTCCTCTTCTTGGAGAGCAGTGGTGATTTACATAAGGATCCTCCCAATAATCACAAAGGAAGCTCTCATCATTAGTAGAAGAAGGATAAGTTGGATATCATCCTGTTGCAAGGTGATATCATCCCTCCCCATTTGGTCACGCTTGAAAAAATTTTCAACAGACATGATACTTTTGTTAAAAAGAAGAGAATTGAAAGAGATCCTACCACTAGTGAATATGAGGGAATTAATATTGGAAGTAAAAAAGATCCCAAGATGATTAACATTGGGAAATGTTGCACTAAAGAAGAAAGGAAGGAGGCAAGGAAACTCTTCCTGGAATACCAAGATGTTTTCACTTGGAGTTATGAAGATTTGAAAAGTTTTATGAACGGGAAATTCAAACACCAAATCCCCTTAAAACGTGAAATTGCTCCATTCAGGAAGGAACAAAGGAATTACAACCCAAAATTTTCTGATGCAATATTTAGGGAAGTGGATAAAATGGTTAAAGCAAGGATCATATACCCTATCCATCATTCTACCTAGGTAGCGAATATAGTTCCTGTGAGGAAGAAGAACAAAGAGATAAGGATCTTTGTAGACTTTAGAAACCTTAATCAATCTTCCTTGAAAGAAAATTACACCCTTCCCAACATGGATCATCTCTTTCAGACCATGGTTGGAACTGAGATGATGTCTATGTTAGACGACTTCTCAGGGTACAATCAAATAGAAGTGGAGAAAACAGACTAGCTTAACATGGCTTTCACTACTCCAAGGGGTACCTTCACATATCACAAAATGTCATTCGGGTTAATCAGTGCCAGAAATACCTTTCAGAGAGGTGTGGATCTTTCTTTCAGTGATATGAAGAACAAAATTATTGGTATGTATTTGGATGATCTTACTATAATTTCTAGAAAAAGAGTAGATCACATAAATTATTTAAGGAGAGTATTGCAAAGGTGTCGAGAGGACGGGATTTCATTGAACCCCAAGAAGTCAATTTTTTGTGTCATTGAGGGGAAATTGCTGGGTCACATTGTTTCCCAAGAAGGTACAAGAATTGATCCAGAAAGGGTGAGAGCTATCCAGCAACTAAGCTTACCCATGAACAAAAATGGAGTGAAATCATTTTTCGGACAGGTAAACTTTTTCAAGAGGTTTGTCCCAAATTTTTCCGAGATTACCAAATGCATGGTGGACATGATGAAGGGAAATGTGAATTTCAAGTCGAATGACCCTGACAAACAAGATTTCAAAAGCATAAAGAACGCCATAGCCAATGCCACAGTTTTATGTCATCCAAATTATAAGAAGGATTTCATAATCTATTCTTATTCTTCCAAATACACTCTATCAACCATCCTCATGTAGGAGAATAAGGAACGAATTCAATATCCTATTTGAGCACGCCTCTGAAAAATCATGAGGTGAAATACTCTCATACTAAAAAACATGCTTTCGCAGTAGTAAAGGCTTTAAAAAATTTTAGACTTGATATTTTACACTCTCTCTCTTGTGTATGTGCCTGACGTTGCAGTAAAAAGCATATTGAATCAAAAATACATTGGATATGATAACAGAGGAGCGTTGGTGGCTAAAACCCAAGAATATGACAGAAAACAAGCCCACCAAGTTGGTGAGAGGGAATGCACTATGCAAAGAAATGGTGGAAAGTCAGGTGGATGAAGATCCAAAAGCTACACAATTGGTTCTAGCAGTAAGTATGCAAGACCCTTGGTTTGAAAACATTGTGTATTTCTTGACATATGGTGAATGCCCCGAAGGGTTAACTTCAAAGCAAAGAAGAGATCTGAAACTAAAAGCCTCTAAATATGTTATTTGGGAAGATAGATTTTAAAAGAGATATATACATGGGAATTTCCTCTGGTGTGTTGAAAAAATTTTGGTACTCTCAAATTTGGCACAAATTTGGAGTGACCATTTTGAAAAAATTTTATAGGGCAAAATGAGTACCCTGAAAAACTTTTGTGAGAAGGCTTAGTTGGAGTGCTTGTAAAAGATACCCTGATGATTTTCATGATGTACCACTTGGGAATAGGGTTCAGTACCTTTCATTTGACATATGCAGTGGGTTCCAGCTCCTAAATTTCAATTCTGACATGTTTAGAGAGTAGTCATTTTGAGGTGGTTACATAAATCTGAATTTTTGCTAAGTGTCAAATTGTTGTAACTTGCCTACTTTGCATCTGAATACCTTACATCCTCTTAGGTTTCATAAGTCACTTCTTTGGGGATGTTTAGCATATATATCAGAGACACTATTTTTCAAAACTCAATTCATTTCAAGTCCATATGATAAGTTTCCATATTCCCCAAAGTCGGTTGCTCAGAGTTGTTTGTATCTTTGTTTTGCTTATAAATCTGAAATGGCCCGGTTTGACTAATTATAACTTTTGACCAATTGATTCAATTGAAACAATTCCTTTTGTACTATGTCCCAGTGGTCAAATACGTCATATTTTTTTATTTTCAGAACATGATGAATCCATTAGAGCATTTTTCCAATCTGATTCTGTTGGCATTTTGTTAAGTTTCCCAGAATTGTTGAATGCAGATTTCTAAATACCTTGCTTTGAGGTCTTGTATCTTGTACCCGGTTGAATGCCCTCCATAATTGAATGTTCCCCCATGTTGAAAACATAAGAGTGTACCCATTTGAAGAGTTTCAGATTCCTGTCAATCCATTTATTCACTTTTCCAGGGCCTTTCCATTTCCAACTTATTAAAGTTTTACTGAATGTGCAGAATTCAGAATTAAAGGACCTACTTTGTGGTTTCCCTATTTGCACCCGGTTCAACCTCAGGCATAATTGAAATTTGTTCTGCATTGTAGACTTGGAAATTAACTTCTCTGAATATTTTCAGACTTTGATCAATCCAGTTGATCACTTTTCTATATTGATTCCAAATCTGATTTCTGCATTTTTTTACCAAGTTTGAGGTGACAAAGTTGTAAAGTGCTGACTTTGTAGATTTGTACTAGTTGATCAGTTCACTTTCAGTGCAAGTTAGTTGAGGATTCATGTTCCATGTGTGAAAGTGAATCATGTTCCAGAGCTTTAGATTCTGAAGGTTCTTCTTGATGAATTTATGAAATCAAAATCAAAGGTGTTTTGTGCAGATGACAGTGCAAAATAGAATCAAATTTCCAGAATGGTTATTTTAAGGAAGCAATAAATTTTTGTCTGTATTTTGTTTTCAATAAATGATCATGGTGTCATTCTTATTGCAAGTGATTTTACTATCTAACCTAATGGTGAAGCCTTGAAGCATGATTTAGTGATTTTACAATGGTCGATCCGAGTGAGATTTATGGTGTTTCAACATTTTGCATTTGCATTGTTCTCTGAATTGCTAAGTTTGATTTTTTGCATAATGCACCGGACAATGAATCTGAAGAAGTCATTTTGCATGAGTTTTCAATGTGGATGAATGAGTTATTTCGCCAAGTGAGAGAGATTCAAAGGGTGATTTGATGTCTTTTCAAGTTGCACTCCTGGCAGGGTTTGAAAATTCTCGATTATAGAATACATGAAATCACCCACTTTGCATGTTATTATCTTGAAGCCCAAATCTTGTCAAGCTAGTCCAGTTGATGAAAGTTGTTCAGATACTGGAGAAGGGTTTGTTTTCCAATTCCCATGGTCGCAATGTATTATTTAGACAATTTTTTAAGCTCAATCCGAAGGCTACTTGCAAATAATGAAGAGGGTTGTGGAACTGTGAAAGTTTTACAAGAATTTTTAAAATCAATGCATTTTTATGACCGGAGTTAATGCAAGAGGATGCTACAAATGAAATGAAGGAGGAAATATGTTAAATTTTTCAAAACATTAAAACCACCGCCTTTTCCATGTAGTGCGTAGTTTTCAGAGGAGAGCAAAATAAGTTTTTTATTTAAATGTTTAAAAAACCATTACAATAATGGTGCGCCCAACCAAGGAAGAAGGGAGTTTAATGTTTTTTCTAAACAAAACCAAACAGAAAATGGTACGCTGCAGACCATGCTGAGAGGAAATGTTTTAATGATTAGTTTCATTTAACATTGCATTTTAAAAACCATGGGATTGGGGTGCAACATTCAAAGGGAAAGTAAAGATTGTTTTTAAATGTAAACATTGTAAATTAAAATAGAGCAGCCCAAGAGGGAGATGATGAGAAGCCCTACAAAGGGGGAAGGATATTAAAGTTTTGTAAAGAAGAAATAACAGACAAAGTGCAGCCAGTAAAGTCTACGCCCAGGTATAGAGGGAGTGGTTTAAAATTTTAAAATTACAATCCCAAGGATCCACACAACAAAGAAAAAATTCAAACTTGCAAGCCAATGAAATGGAAGATGTAAATGTTTACGTAGAAACAAGTAATGTAGACTATGGATTATTTTAAGAGAAGGGCTGCGTAAGTGTTTGTGAATGGAGTTTTTTGTGAATACAAACAACAATGCCAGATGTATGCTGGGCACCATTTGAAGGGAGAAAATTTGAATGTTTTTTAAACACAAACATAACATATGCAAAGAGATGCGCCAAAATAAGGTTTTAATAGAGCATTTGAGAAGTTTCAAATCATTAAAAATGCAAAGCCATTTCCATAGCCTGCGCAGACAAGAATGAAGGGATTTGGAGATTTTTTAAAGTTTTTAAATAGCAAAGCATAGCATATTGCCTGCACAGACCAAGGAAGGGGCAATAAATTATTAAATAAATTGCAAACCACTTTGCGTTGGTGCACTGATTTTGGCAAATAAATTGTTTTCAAAGAATGCAAAACAAACCAAAGGAGGTGCGCACCTTTTGGAAAAAGGGTTGTGGGTTATTTATTTCAAATACAAACTATGATGCAATAGAAAGGCTAGCAAGCAATAGCCCACGTGCAGCAAGCAGGGACCTGTTTCTTTTAAAAACATTAACAAATACATTGCCAAATCAAATGCAATGTCTGTGAAGATAATGAAGGATGCAAGCAAAGCTTTGACAGGCAAATACATTTGGCAGGTGTAATATATAAAAGATAAAATCTACACAGTAGAGGGATGATGATGGTTTCCAGTGTATTGGGCCAAAGCAATTTTAAAACCCAAAAACATTACAAACACACAACATATTCAAATGCAAAGCAATGCCTACGCTGACTTGGGTGGAGGCTATTTTAGTATTTAAACACTAAATGAACACCATTGCATTATTCCTGCGCAGCTCTTTTTAGGAGTATGAAGCAAAAACATGCAGAAAAAAGATTGTAAATCATTACCATAGAATGGTGCATTGGATATGAAGGAGAAATGAACAAGTTTTAAACAACAAAAATCAAATGCATAGAGCATGCTATGCCCAACATGGAGGGGGAAGTTTTTTTTTTTTTAAATAAAAAAGGTTTTAGTGTAAATGCAAAAGGGAATCCACAGTAGGGGGAGCCCAGCCTTGGAGGACAGTATTTTTATTTCAAACAACAATAAAAAGTGGCCATTAGTAAGCAACATCTACAAAGGTCTATAAAATTTGAAAAATAATGAAAATGGGATTATCCCACATTGCCTGTGCGTGATCAGTTTATAGTATTTATATACTAAAAGGCACATAATGTAAAATAAATAAAAGAACCAAGAGGCCATTTGGTGGGCCTCTTGGCTGGACGGATTAAAATGCATGGTGGGACCCAAATTTTGGTACCTAGATTTCAAAAATCTTTAAAATCATTCAAACAATTTATCCCACATTGATGTCACAAGAGACATTCAAGATGTTTATAAGAAAAAAAAAGAACATATCCAATGTGAATCTGAAGAGGAAGCTATCCACGCGCGTGCCCAGGCTGGTGCCTTGATTTCTGTGACCAAAATTTTCAAAGACCAAATTTTACAAAAAAATGGTGATGACGTAGCAAAGAGGACACGTGGCAGCTAGTCACAAAGTTGGGAGAGGAGGAGTTGTTAGCCGCCAGGATCAGGAGACTTGGAGACAAACCACCGAGTTCACTGCTAGTGGTTAGTCATGAGGTCGCCAGATGCTAGTGGTCAATGAAAAAAGTTGCTGAGACTTGGAGACTAACTCTGGTTGCTGACTCGCGAGAAGCTGGCAGTTAAGTCAAAATTTTCATGAGACATGGAGACTAACTGCAGTTGTCGGGTCTCCAGATTTAACTTCAGTTAAGGAAAGTATCAGGAGACTTAGAGACAAGGAAGGAAGTGTGAGTGCGGTTAAAAGGTGAATTTAAGACCAGTTAAGAGCATCATAATAGCAGGTGATACATGTCAATTTCTGGTCGATTCTAGGCATAAAATGCAGAAAATTGAGAATTTCAAGAGACAAGATAAATTTTAAATGATTTTAAAATTTGTATAATCTTTTGCATAATCTGTGCAATATATTGCAAAACTTGAAAAATGTATTCCCGGAGATTTTTTTTGAACAAAGAGAAGAAATCAGATTTATGCAAATAAAATCAAATTTGGAGGGTATCTTTTCAAAAAATGAAGATCAGATTTTAATGGGAATGAAATCAGATTTGAGAATGAGACAAAATGCAAATGTTTTATTCTAAAAATTGTCAAAATTTGCATTCCCAAAGGGTTTTTCATCAGGCATTTGAAATCAGATTTGTAGGAAAATGGTCAGATCTTGAAGATATTTTTCATGAATAAATCAGATTGTGAGGTTAGATTTGTTGAAAGATTAGTTGGAAAAGGGGATAAATACCAGGTAGAATCAGATTTCTTTGATAAAACAAACTTTGGGTAGATAAAATGAAACAGAGATATTAGATTTTAAAGACAATGGCAGAATGAAGACAAAAGAGACAAATAAATCAAATTTTATCACCGATAGAATTCAAATTTTTATGGAGAAAAGACAGACAAGTGCATATCAAATTTTGAAAGAGAACAGGTGTTAACTAGGCATGATTCCTATGGTTTCTTCTGCTTCTATTTATTCTCCTCTTCTCTCTATTTTTTGGGTTCATGTTCCCTGTTTCTGATTCCTGTTCTTGGGAAGGTTCCTATTGGTTTGATGATCTTTTCATTGCAAGATATATTTCTGTTTCTCTGTATATTTTTGAAAGCTTAAGGTCTGGATGTGTTGAAGTTGAATTCATTAATGAAATACAGTGTATTTTCTCCTCTTCTATATTTTCTTTTCTCTTTAAATTATGTTTGTGCTCTAGTATAGTTCATTTGTAAGGCATCTGAAATATACCTACTACAAGGTAGTGTGTCTAATTATTTGTGAGTCTCTTTCAAGGAGAGAGCTAAGTTTCACAAGTGATTTTAGAGAGCAAAGCATTTTGTAAGGATTTGATGCAGTGGTATGGATATGAGAGGATAGTTTGTAAGGCACTCTATCTCACTTACATGTAGTTTGTAAGGCACTCTATAGTATCTTCATTATTTTGTTATTGTTGATACATGTTTTCATTGGCTCTTTTCCCAAGGGATAGGCACTGGTCTAGAATTTGGATTGCAGTTGGTTCTTCATCCAATATCATATAAAAATCAATCAATCAATTTCATTTAGTTTTTAGAACAAGTGAGATAAACTCATTAGGGACTTATATCACCAGGATATTGTCCATTTTAGTGATTCCTTGGAGAGTGAATCAACTAGGTTATCCCTCCTTAAAAGGAAGAAGGATGAAAGTTCTTGTATCACTAGTTTTTGCTATATTTACAATCATAGTTTTTCTAGTTAAGCTTTGCATTTGGTTTTGCTTGATCATTTGCAAGGTGTTTCATAAGTTGGTTTAATAAAGATACATAGAAAATTAGTGTCCACATTCATATATACTATGTAAACAGTTATCATAAAGAGGTAAAACCTGCTTGAGTATATGTGGAGCTCAAAAATGAAGAAGGATCTTATCCAATCCTTAGCAAGTAGGCTTTTCTTGTATCTGAATCAGTATTAGGAGGCATAGTGTTCAAGTAGTCATTTCAAGCACTGTGATTCATAGAAGAAAAATCCCTAACAAATTGGTGACTCTGCTGGGGAGAGAGATTGTAAAGTCTTGTTGAAGTATTCAAAAATATTTGGTGTTCTAAAGTTTAAAATTTTTCATTGTAGTTGAGTTAGCCCATTCGAGTCGCATAAAAAATTGGCGACTCTGCTTGGGATGTGAAAAAAGTTTATTTCCTGGATTCTCTTGTGCAGTATCTTTTAAATCTTTCAAACTAGTTGCAGTTGAGTCTGGTTATAGAGTCTAGATTTTAAAAGAAAAGATATATTCCTTATGATTAAGAGGAGTCAAGTTTGTTTGTTGTCTTCTGCAAAGTATTTGAAAGTTTTTAGTTTCTCCAAGATATTATCAAAAGAATCTCACTACTGGTGAGTGGCGACTCCGAGTTCTCTGATTTGCACCAGTATGCATTTTAAAGAAAGACTACAAAAGAAGGTGAAATTGCAGCAACAATGACAATAGATTTTTGGGCTCCTGTGGTTATCAACATAGCCAAGTGAGGAATCATTTAAAGGCTATATATGTGGTATGTGTGAGTGAGCTGATTTGAAGAAGCTAGAGCTAAAAAAGGATCTCAGCTAGTTGTAAATATTTCTCTGCAACAAGGTGGCATCTCTAAAAGTTGGAATGCTGATTTGGAGGTGTTTTCAAATCACATATTTGCAACAGCTCAAGTACATCTAGGTATTTCACAAAGTTTTGATAGTTTTCCTTATCAAGTGATTGTAGCACTAAAGAAGAAAATGATAAAGGTGTCGAAGAGGTTTACATATTTCAAGTTTTTACTTGTTTTTCTACAAAATCTTAATGAGATATGTACTAGATAAGAGTGGTTGTTTGTAATCTTTTTAACTGCTAAGATGTCACAATCTAGTGACTGGAGGAGTAGTAATTTGTATGGGGCAATTAGTTTTGAGGGTATCCATGGATATCCAAATCATATTCCATCAAAGGTTAGGGAGTGTTTGCCAAAGTTTACTGGTTTCGGTGAGCAATCAGCTGAAGATCATTTAGAAAATTTTGCTGCCTTGATAGACAGTCATAACATTTCACATGAGGATATATTGATGAAACTTGTTGTAATATCCTTAGTTGATGTTGTTGGTTGTATTTCCTATTTTTGTTGCCTTCCCTTGCTCTTTGTCTTGCTCTCTGCAAAATTTTTAGGTTTTCATGCCTATACCTTGCTAAATTGTCAAAACCCTGAAAAAACCCTAAAAGCCTAGTATTAAACGATGCATGTTTAAACCCTCAGCCATGTCTTATGTTTTTTCATTACCTTTTTTAGTCACTCAAGACATGTGCTTTAAGTCAAGTTGCTTGATCACGTTACCCAGAATGAATATGCCAAATCTTCTTCCGATCAAGATTTTCCTTTATGTCGCGTAGTCTCTTGAAGAAACAGAATATTCCATCAATGTCTCGAGACTTAGTGATCTTTCTCTAGTCGGGTTGTCGCTTGAACTTCATGTTATAAGCTTTAAAAGGAACGGGACCCACTTCAGTCGGGTGATCGCGAGAAGAGTCAACAGGTCAAAGAAATGTTCTCCGACTTCGCAATTCACTTCATGTTGCATGATCGCTAGATCAGGACATTCAAACAGTTAAGCTTTTCCTTCAGTCGTGTGGTCTCGTGATAAGTTGGCAGTTAAGGGATAACAGTCCCGACCCCATGACTAACAGTTTCATACTAAGTGATTTCCCTCAGTCGGGATGTCGCCAGATCAGGGCGGTGACTCAGCTTTCCAGAATGCATAAAGTGAACCAAGGAATAGATGACATCTGTCACGGAACTAGTGGTTGTCGTGAAGTCGCCAGAAGGAGGAAAGAGATCAAGCGATAAGGAGACTAAAGTCATTTCACCCTCAGTCGTGAAGTCTCCTGATGATTTAAGGGCATGAAGAAATGTAAGGCGATTATGCGACAGCCGTGCGATGGAAGGATGAAGAAATCTAACGGTGGTCACTTAGTCTGGTGATAAAAGTGCCCCAGGGAGAAAGTCCTTCCGACTCAGCGATTAAGGTCTGTCGTGAGGTCACTGTAAACAAAGAAAGGGTACCTTTTTCAGTAATAAGGTCATGATAAATGTATCACCCGACTCAGCGACTAAAGGTTGTCGTGTAATCTCGAAAAGAGAAATGAGCATCCAGCGAGTTAGCGATAACATTGAAATGTTAAAAGGTAACGGTTTGTCGTGAAGTCTGATGAACAAAGCTGAGTTAGAGTTAACTTCATGTGACTTCAGTTTCACCATAGTCGCCTGATCGCTAGAGAGACTTGGGTCAGCTGAGGTAAAACAGTTACATTGTCGCTAAGTCTGAAGAGTAAACCATGGTTAAGGAAATGTGCTCATGACAAAGAGACTTAATGAGGTCATGAGGTTGCCTGATAACAGGATCTATAAAAGCGGCGCCAAGTGGATGACATGACAGAGAAGATCACCCGGCGACCAATCAGATGCATGAAATTTTTATTACTGTGTACAAAAGGTAGCTGAGATATATGACAGAGGATGAATCAGAGAGTGCCATGTTAGTTGTCTTAACCGTTTTATTATTGCGCCAAAATATTCATGATTTAAATTTGATTTTCTGTCACCTCGCTCAACTACGGCTAGGTTTTTGAACGTTTCACAGCATATCAACTTAATGGCAGAACTGACGTTCTTGAATTTTGAGCCATGTACTCTGAATCCTTTAGCTATAAACAGGGGATTGTGCATTCATTCCTATTCACTGAGTTTATGATTTCAAGGCCAACTTGTTGTTTCAGAGCGAAAAGTGATATTCTAAGCTATTCTAAGGTGATTGAAATTTCTAGGTAATACAGAGAGCTGTGCTTAGATTTGTTTCAATATCGTCCAGTCAGAAATTCAAGTGCCTACAAACATGAGTACTACTATGAGCGTTGCATCTACTAGTGGAGGCAGTGGAGACGATCCCAAA
>MU225206.1:1521818-1558432 GCA_018584345.1 Thuja plicata
GAAGAAGGACCTTATCCAGTCCTTAGCAATTAGGCTTTTCTTGTCTCTGAATCAGGAGTAGAAGGTACAAGGTTCACATAGACATTTCAAGCATTGTGATTCATGCAAGAAAAATCCCTAACAGATGTTGCAAGAGATTGGATTAGGGATTTACCTCATGGATCAATAGAATCCATGAATGCATTAGAAGCTTGTTTTATTGAAATATTTAGTGATATTGAGCAGCTTAGTGACATAAAGCAATATAATGAAGTACTGCACAGTGAAGAACATGACATATCTAAATTAAATGATCATATATCAGAGTATGATCTTCTCAAATCAAAGACAGATATGTTGAGGCGAAGGATTCAAGAAAAGGTGGTGTTACTTTTACAAGGACACATGAGCAGAGAGGAAGGAGAATCATCATATGATTTTTACATAAGATTTACTGATAAACTAAAAAGCTACGGTATCATTTTTTGTCCTCAAGAGTATGTATGGGTTGAGTTATTTGTCAAAATTTGTTTCCGTCATACACTTAAGTTACCAATTGCTCAGAGGGCATAATATTTTCAGCAAGTTATAGAATGGATAAAGAGTTTAGAAAATGCTTCTTCTAAAGACATATCAAATGTTGAGAATGATGATATTGAATCTGAAATTTCTGAGATTATTGAAGATGCTGATGATAAATCTAACAGTGAATCTAAATTTAATAATATTGAAAATGATAAAGATGAATATATGTTTAGTGATGATAAGGAGTCTACTTGCAGTAAGGGTATTGCTGATTATGATATTGATATAAAGCTTTATGAGCAGCAAGACAATGAGAAAGATATATGCAACCAGCAAGATAACAGTTATGATGCAGACATGAGTGTTTGTAGTGAGATCACTACACAAGAAGATATGATTTCAATGGTTTCACTACAAGATTCCAGCAAAGAAGAAATTTGCAGCATCATGCAAGAAGACAGTGAGGTAATGAATGAAGAGGATAATTGTTGTTCCCTTCACAATTAACAAATTGCATAGATTTTATCTTTTGAGTATCTCAAATATTCAGGAAATGGAAGATTTGAACTTTTATGTCCAATACATATTGATTTTGACAAGGAAAGTGAATCAGTGCATTCTGATTTGGACATATGTGATATTGTTTCTTCTTGCACTCCTTTTTCATTAGGCTAAAATAGATGTCAGTTTGATTTATCAGATGATGAGGTTTTCAGTATGGTTTCAGATTTAGCAAATGTGGAATTTCCAAGTATTGAGTTGAGTACTGATTTAGAGAATAGTGTGGATTTTGAATCTTGTCTTGATTCTAAGTCTGCCTTTGAACCATTAAAAAGTGGTCAATCAGTGGCTCAAGTTTCATTAGCCAATATTCAATGTACTGGTATTTTCCCTCCCACCCACCACTTTTCTTTGAGTTTGTTTGATGATGATAAGCTGCAGGGTGCTCCTATTTTTGATAAAAAGGTTATTGCTCCATGTCCTAAGTTTGATCATATCCAAGGTGATGAGTCTTCTCTGATTTTGCATGATATGCAAGTGATGGATGTGAATGAAGTTAATGATGCTTTCCCAAGCAATATGACAGAGGTTGAGTATCCATCCTTTCAGTTGGATAGTAAGTTTTTAAGTTGTGGTTTATAGATGAAAGATGATAAATGTTACAAATATCAAAGTATGTTCTTATCTAATGAATGTGACATGTATATGCCACAATTTTTTTATGATGAAAATCTGCCTAATGTTTATGGAAGCTCATATGAAGAATTTGTAGATTTGTTTTCATATGATGAGTTGATACATGATGACAGTGGATTGGATCAGACAAATAAGAGTGGCACTATTATTATATTTTTGAAACATGGAGCAGAGAGCTTTGTGTTTGACAGAGGTAAGAGTTGATTTCAGTTGTGGGGCTTTGGGCCTCTTGTAGATAATGAACATATTGTATAGTTTCTTTCCCTTTCAGTTGTGTGTTTTCTTTTAGTAAGAGGTTTCCCCATTTTTTGAAAAAGAAATTTTTTTTGAAAGGTGAAAGTGAAAAGAGATAAAATCTGATTTTGAGTTTTCGGGTGGTCTTCTTCTACCATGAGATTCTGAAAGTTCTCTACATGCCCACATGGGGAACACATCTACAGTCAGAGAACCTGTTGGTACTCTCAAATTTGGCACAAATTTGGAGTGACCATTTTGAAAAAAATTTATAGGGCAAAATGAGTACCCTGAAAAACTTTTGTGAGAAGGCTTAGTTGGAGTGCTTGTAAAAGATACCCTGATGATTTTCATGATGTACCACTTGGGAATAGGGTTCAGTACCTTTCATTTGACATATGTAGTGGGTTCCAGCTCCTAAATTTCAATTCTGACATGTTTAGGGAGTAGTCATTTTGAGGTGGTTACATAAATCTGCATTTTTGCTAAGTGTCAAATTGTTGTAACTTGCCTACTTTGCATCCGAATACCTTGCATCCTCTTAGGTTTCATAAGTCACTACTCTAGGGATATTTAGCATATATATTAGAGACACTATGTTTCAAAAATCAAGTCATTTCAAGTCCATATGATAAGTTTCCATATTCCCCAAAGTTGGTTGCTCAGAGTTGTTTGTATCTTTGTTTTGCTCAGAAATCTGAAATGGCCTAGTTTGACTGATTATAACTGTTGACCAGTTGATTCAATTGAAACAATTCCTTTTGTACTATGTCCTAGTGGTCAAATACTTCATATATTTTGATTTTCAGAACATGATGAATCCATTAGAGCATTTTTCCAATTTGATTCTGTTGGCATTTTGTTAAGTTTCCCAGAATTGTTGAATGCATATTTCTAAATACCTTACTTTGAGGTCTTGTATCTTGTTCCCGGTTGAATGCCCTACATAATTGAATGTTCCCCCATGTTGAAAACATAAGAGTGTACCCATTTGAAGAGTTTCAGATTCCTATCAATCCATTTATTCACTTTTCCAGGACCTTTCCATTTCCAATTTATTAAAGTTTTACTGGATGTGCAGGATTCAGAATTAAATAACCTACTTTTTGGTTTCCCTATTTGCACCCAGTTCAAGCTCAGGCATAATTGAAAGTTGTTCTGCATTGTAGACTTGGAAATGAACTTCTCTGAAGATTTTCAGACTTTGATCAATCCAGTTGATCAGTTTTCTATATTGATTCCAAATCAGATTTCTGCATTTTTTACCAAGTTTGAGGTGACAAAGTTGTAAAGTGCTAACTTTGCAGATTTGTACTAGTTGATCAGTTCACTTTCAGTACAATTTAGTTGAGGATTCATGTTCCATGTGTGAAAGTGAATCATGTTCCAGAGCTTTAGATTCTGAAGGTTCTTCTTGATGAATTTATGAAATCAAAATCAAAGGTGTTTTGTGCAGATGACAGTGCAAAACAGAATCAAATTTACAGAATGGTTATTTTAAGGAAGCAATAACTTTTTTTTTGTATGTTGTTTTCAAGAACCGATCATGGCGTCATTCTTATTGCAAGTAAATGTAATATCTGACCTAATGGGTAAGCCTCAGACAATGCTTTAGTGATTTTACAATAGTCGATCCGAATGAGATTTATGGTGTTTCAGCATTTTGCATTTGCATTGTTCTCTGAATTGCTAAGTTTGATTTTTTTCATAATGCACCGGAGGATGAATCTGAAGAAGTAATTTTGCATGAGTTTTCAATCTGGATGAATGAGTTATTTTGCCAAGTGACAGAGCTTCAAAGGGTGATTAGATGTCTTTTCAAGTTGCACTCCTGGCAGGGTTTGAAAATTCTCGATTGCAGAATACATGAAATCACCCACTTTGCATGTTATTATCTTGAAGCCCAAATCTTGTCAAGCTAGTCCAGTTGATGAAAGTTGTTCAGATACTGGAGAAGGGTTTGTTTTCCGGTTCCCATGGTCGCAATGTATTATTTAGTCAATTTTTTAAGCTCGATCCGGAGGCTACTTGCTAATAATGAAGAGGTTTGCGAAACTGTGAAATTTTTACAAGAATTTTTAAAATCAATGCATTTTTATGACCGGAGTTAATGCAAGAGGATGCTACAAACGAAATGAAGGAGGAAATATGTTAAATTTTTCAAAACATTAAAAAAACCACCTTTTCCATGTAGTGCGTAGTTTTCAGAGGAGAGCAAAATAAGTTTTTTATTTAAATGTTTAAAAAACCATTACAATAATGGTGTGCCCAGCCAAGGAAGAAGGGAGTTTAATGTTTTTTTCTAAACAAAACTAAACAGCAAATGGTACGCTGCAGACCATGCTGGGAGGAAATTTTTTAATGATTCTTTTCATTTAATATTGCATTTTAAAAACCATAGGATGCAACATTCAAAGGGAAAGTAAAGATTGTTTTTAAATATAAACATTGCAAATTAAAATAGAGCAGCCCAAGAGGAAGATGGTGAGCAGCCCTGCAAAGGGGGAAGGATATTAAAGTTTTGTAAAGAAGAAATAACAGACAAAGTGCAGCCAGTAAAGTCTATGCCCAGGTATAGAGGGAGTGGTTTAAAATTTGTTTTATTTAAAACAACAGATGGACTCCACAAAATAATGCGTGGATCACTGAGGAGAAGTTTTAAACTTTTAAAATTTTAAAATTACAATCCCAAGGATCCACGCAGCAAAGAAAGAATTCAAACTTGCAAGCCAATAAAATGGAAGATGTAAATGTTTGCGCAGAAACAAGTAATGTAGACTGTGGATTATTTTAAGAGAAGGGCTACATAAGTGTTTGTGAATGAAGTTTTTTATCAATACAAACAACAATGCTAGATGTATGTTGGGCACCATTTGAAGGGAGGAAATTTGAATTTTTTTTAAACACAAATAGAACATATGCAAAGAGATGCGCCAAAATAAGGTTTTAATGGAGCATTTGAGAAGTTTCAAATCATTAAAAATGGAAAGCCATTTCCATAGCCTGCGCAGACAAGAATGAAGGGATTTGGAGATTTTTTAAAGTTTTTAAATAGCAAAGCATAGCATATTGCCTGCACAAACCAGGGAAGGGGAAATAAATTATTAAATAAACTGCAAACCACTTTGCATTGGTGCACTGATTTTGGCAAATAAATTGTTTTTAAACAATGCAAAACAAACCAAAGGAGGTGCGAACCTTTTGGAAAGAGGGTTGTGGGTTGTTTATTTCAAATAAAAACTATGATGAAAGACAAAGGCCAACAAGAAGTAGCCCACGTGCAACAAGCAGGGGCATGTTTCTTTTAAAAACATTAACAAATACATTGCCAAATCAAATGCAATGTCTGTGCAGATAATGAAGGATGCAAGCAAAGCTTTGACAGACAAATACATTTGGTAGGTGTAATACATAAAAGATAAAATCTACGCAACAGAGGGATGATGATGGTTTCCAGTGTATTGGGCCAAAGCAATTTTAAAACCCAAAAACATTACAAACACACAACATATTCAAATGCAAAGCAATGCCTACACTAACTTGGGTGGAGGTTGTTTTAGTATTTAAACACTAAATGAACACCATTGCATTATTCTTGTGCAGCTCTTTTTAGAAGTATGAAGCAAAAACATGCAGAAAAAAGATTGCAAATCATTACCATAGAATGGTGTAGAGGATATGAAGGAGAAATGAACAAGTTTTAAACAGAAAAAATCAAATGCACAGAGCATGCTACGCCCAACATGGAGGAGAAAGTTTTTTTTTTTAAAATAAAAAGGTTTTTAGTGTAAATGCAAAAAGGGAATCCATAGCAGGGGGCGCCCAGCCTTGGGGGAGAGTATTTTTATATCAAACAACAATAAAAAGTGGTCATTAGTGAGCAACATCTACAGGGGTCTGTAAAATTTGAAAAACAATGAAAATGGGATTAGCCCACATTGCCTGTGCGTGATCAGTTTTTAGTATTTATATACTAAAAGGCACAGTATGTAAAATAAGTAAAAGAACCAAGAGGGAATTTGGTGGGCCTCTTGGCTAGACGGATTAAAATGCATGGTGGGACCCAAATTTTTGTACCCAGATTTCAAAAATCTTTAAAATCATTCAAACCAATTATCCCACATTGATGCCACAGGACACATTCAAGATGTTTATAAGAAAAAACAAGAACATATCCAATGTGAAGCCGAAGAGGAAGCTATCCACACATGCGCCTAGGCTGGTGCCTTGATTTTTGTGCCCAAAATTGTCAAAGACCAAATTTTATAGAAAAATGATGATGACGTAGAAAAGAGGACACGTGGCGGCTAGTCGTGACGTCAGGAGAGGAGGAGCAGTTAGCCGCCAAGATCAGAAGACTTGGAGATAAACCGCTGAGTTGACCTCTAGCAGTTAGTCGCGAGGTTGCCATATGCTAGTAGTCAATGCAAAAATTTGCTAAGACTTGGAGACTAACTGTGGTTGCTGAGTCGCGAGAAGCTGGCAGTTAAGTCAAAATTTTCATGAGACATGGAGACTAACTGCAGTCGTCGGGTCTCCAGATTTAACTGCAGTTAAGGAAAGTAAAAGTAGACTTGAAGAAAAGGTAGGAAGTGTGACTGTAGTTAAAAGGTGAGTTTAAGACTAGTTAATAGTATCAAAATAGCAGGTGACACATGTTAATTTATGGTCAATTCTGGGCATAAAATGCAGAAAATTGAGAATTTCAAGACACAAGACAAATTTTAAATGATTTTAAAATTTGTATAGTCTTTTGCATAATCTGTGCAATATATTGCAAAACTTGAAAAATGTATTCCCAATGATTTTTTTTGAACAGAGAGAAGAAATCAGATTTATGCAAATAAAATAAGATTTGGAGGGTATCTTTTCAAAAAATGAAGATCAAATTTTAATGGGAATGAAATCAGATTTTAGAATGAGACAAAATGCAAATGTTTTGTTATAAAACTTGTCAAAATTTGCATTCCTGAAGGGTTTTTCATCAGGCATTTGAAATCAAATTTGTAGGAAAATGGTCAGATCTGGAAGATATTTTTCATGAATAAATCAGATTGTGAGGTTAGATTTGTTGGGGATAAATACTGGGTAGAATCAGATTTCTTTGATAAAATAGACTTTGGGCAGATAAAATGAAATAGAGATATCAGAATTTAAAGACAGTGGCAGAATGAAGACAAAAGAGACAAATAAATCAGATTTTATCACCGATGGAATTTAGATTTTTATGGAGAAAAGATAGACAAGTGCATATCAGATTTTGAAAGAGAATAGGTGTTAACCATGCATGATTCCTAGAGCTTCTTCTGCTTCTATATATTCTCCTCTTCTCTCTATTTTTTGGGTTCTTGTTCCCTGTTTATGACTCTTGTTCTTGGGAAGGTTCCTATTGGTTTGATGATCTTTTCATTGCAAGATATATTTATGTTTCTCTGTATATTTCTGAAAGCTTAAGGTCTGGATGTGTAGAAGTTGAATTCATTAATGAAATACAGTGTATTTTCTCCTCTTCTATATTTTCTTGTCTCTTTAGATTATGTTTGTGCTCTAGTATAGTTCATTTGTAAGGCATCTGAAATATACCTACTACAAGGTAGTGTGTCTAATTATTTGTGAGTCTCTTTCAAGGAGAGAGCTAAGTTTCACAAGTGATTTCAAAGAGAAAAGAATTTTATAAGGATTTGATATAGTGGTATGGATATGAGAGGATAGTTTGTAAGGCACTCTATTTCATTTACATGTAGTTTGTAAGGCACTCTATAGTATCTTCATTATTTTATTGCTACTGATACATGTTTTCATTGACTCTTTGCCCAAGGGATAGGCACTGGTCTAGAATTTGGATTACAGTTGGTTCTTCATCCAATATCATATAAAAATCAATCAATCAATTTCATTTAGTTTTTAGAACAAGTGAGATGAACTCATTAGGGACACATATCAGCAGGATATTGTCCATTTTAGTGATTCCCTGGAGAGTGAATCAACTAGGTTATCCCTCCTTAAAAGGAAGAAGGATGAAAGTCCTTGTATCACTAGTTTTTGCTATATTTACAATCATATTTTGTCTGGTTAAGCTTTGCATTTGGTTGTGCTCTATCATTTGCAAGGTGTTTCATAAGTTGGTTTAACAAAGATACATAGAAAATCAGTGTCCACATTCATATATATTGTGTAATCAGTAATCATAAAGAGGTAAAACCTACCTAAGTATATGTGGAGCTCAAAAATGAGGAAGGATCTTATCCAATCCTTAGCAAGTAGGATTTTCTTGTATCTGAATCAGTATTAGTAGGCATAGTGTTCAAGTAGTCATTTCAAGCACTGTGATTCATACAAGAATAATCCCTAACACAAACAACAACAAGAGAAGTTGTTAAAAGTGTTTCATCACAAAGCTTGCGGGGGACACTTTTCCTCATTAGTTACAACATTCAAGATATTGAGATAGTGTTATTATTGGCCGGGAATGTTTAGGGATTCATATCACTGGGTGGCAAGATGTGAGAAGTGCAAAATGTTTACTGGAAAGCCATAGCTAGCAGCGCTCCCCCTTAGAGTAGTGATAATATAGGGACCCTTTCAGTAGTGGGGTCTTGATTTAATTGGTCCTATAAATCCCACATCTCACGCAGGCCATACCTACATAATTGCTGCGATAGACTACTTCATGAAATGGGTGGAGGCGAAAGCGACCAAGAAAACTACTTTAGAGGTAATATGTGATTTTATCAAAGAAAACATCTTGGTAAGGTTTGGCGTGCTTGTTAATTTAGTTATGGATAATGCCACATACTTATCTTCTCAGGAAATTACTGAATTTTGTTTTGAGTATGTCATTATGATCAGTCACTCATCTGACTATTTCCCTCAAGGAAATGGTCAAGCGGAGTCTAGTAACAAGAACTTGGTGAACATCATGAAGAAGCTTGTGGCAGATAACTAGAGAACTTGGCATAATAAAATATATGAAGCTCTCTGGGAAGATAGAGTGACTCCCAAGAGATTCATTGGTGTATCTCCTTTTGAACTTGTCTACGAGATCAAAGCCAGTCTTCCATTGCCATTGGAATTAGCAACTTGTAAACTGAGAACAATAGTAGTAGATGGTATATATTAAGATGGTTTAGAAAAGAGGATTCTTTACTTAAACAAACTTGAAGAGGAAAGGGAGAAAATGGTAGATCATATCACATGGCATCAAATGTGTGTGAAGAACTTGTTTGATAAAAAGAGTAGACCCCAAAAATTTATGGAGGGAGATATGGTGTTGTTATGGGACAAGCGCAGGGCACCCAAAGGCATGCATGGAAAATTTGAAACACTGTGGAAAGGACCTTTCAAGATTCACCAGGATTTTGAGAAGAAATATTTTAAATTGACCTATCAAGATGGTGAGGCACTACCCTTGACATATAATGGTTAGGACTTGAAGCTGTATTAGACCTAAATTTAAAACAAGTAACCCCTATATTGTACAATAGTTACATTTAGTTCCTGATTTTTTTTTCCTTAGTTAGGTTTCCTTTCTACTTTCCTTTTGATGTCTTGCTTTATTTTTGTTGTGAGCCACCTTTTATTTAGCTTTGTGAAACTAGAGACTTGAGTTCCTTTCTTGGACATGTGAATATCCAAGTCCCCAGACAGAGCCAGTTGTTGCCCCACTTTTGGTATGCATACCTTTCACACAAAAGTGGATGTTTAATGTGTAGTAGTGGTCTTGAAAGTGTTGTGCAATTCTGGAGTCTAATTCTAGCTTTCCCCTTAGGCTAGGAGGCATTTATTGGATTTTCCCAATTTGACTTCTCCTTTGTGAGCCGGGGAAATTTGTATCTGAAGTAGTGTTTTATCAGGTAAGTTTAAGCTCCCAAATCCAATAAAGGTGACAATATGGAGATTTATAACATTTATCTTGTGTAATTTTGGAATCTGTAGCTTTGATACTTTATCTTACCTCAATGGAAAAAAATTGGTCTCGGGCTTCTCCATGGCAGAAAATCACCTATAGAGTGCATTTTCCACATATGACTATTCCAAAATGTCTCAGCAGTCAGTATAGTTCGAAAGTGGATAACTTGGGTTGAGAAAGATTATTGCATTGAAAATGTATCTCTGCAGGTCGAGAGGAATGATTGAATAAAGAAAAATCAAGAATGCAAGCTTACTGGCAGAAAAGTAGAAAATGGCTTTTCCACTACTCCAACAGGCAAGTTTCAACCTGCGGAGTATGTTTTCCACCAAATCATTAAAATGGAAGAACTTTGAACAAGAATCTATCTCATAAGTGATCCAAGGCATAAAGAAAGCTGATGAAATAAACACATATCATTTTAGCATCTCAATAGGCTAAAATTCACCCTCAGTGGATTTTTGAGTAGAGAGCACCCCAAATGCATTTCTCCACCCAAAAGGGAAGCGAAAAAGTAATTTTTTGCTACTTCTAGAAAGTTACCGTTATGGTTAATAAAGTGAAAATATGTTTCTTAACGGCCCATAGGGGTACAGTAATTAATTCAAATAAATTCATTTTACCACATAACAAACTTTTTCATTAATGCTTTAGTCTTTTCATTCGTGTGGTGCGAGAAGTCGGCCTTTAAATGGTAAGAATTCAAAAGTTATAAAATCAGTGAAAGGTTGCAAACAAGAACTACCATATGTTGAAGAATTGTTTGAATTTCAAGCTCTTGATAATAATTGTCCCTTTCTCTTGCATTCTTAAGAGATATCCTTATGTTCCTGATTCAAAATCAGTTGAAACATGGCTTCCAAATTTATGGGATTCGATGGGATGAATGACATCACTTCTGATTGGCACAAAATCACGGACAACTCGTTGAAGTTCTTCGATATGAAGAAATTTTAGAACAGATTGAAGGCGGACCAAATGCATCATGTCACTAATAAGTTGAAAGAGAGTGGGTTAGTTGAAGTCGTCAACTTTCCTGTTGCAGTTCAAGCTCCAGAGCTTGTTTGGGAATGTATAGATCAATATAATATGGATACCAAGCAAATCTGTCTGTCCAATAACACGGTGCTACTTTCCATTGACTGGGACTCCGTCCAGAACTCCTTGTGCATTCTAGAGTAGGCTGAATATTCAGAAATGACATATAGTCAGGCGGTTACCGAGTATGGAGAAAAGAAGGTGGTGTGGAAGAAGGAAATAATGAAGTCATGGTTTCAAGAGCCGAGGAGTGCTAAGGGAAAGTTTCCTAAAACATTATATGGCACAAAACCAAAGCCATAAATCATGAATATCTTAGTATTGCTCCATAGGATCAGAGGTGAGAGTGATGCACTAAATTTTTTTGAACATCATTTCTTCTAACTCCAGGTGATCTGTTCTCAACACCATTTCATCGATTGGGCTCTTATGGTAATTGAGAATCTCTCCAATGCCCTAAGTAGAGCTAAGATTCAAAATGAGTTCTACATGTCTTTTGTTCTAATATATATTTTGGCCAAAATTCAAATTTAGCCAGGGCTCCCTAGATTAGAATAATTTCTAGAAGATGTTAAAAGCTATGAATTCTTCCCCTATGTACAATTGCACAACAATTATGTTGAATATCTCAGAGTTAATGATGCATTTACAATGAGACTATGTAGGGAGCTATAGGGTTTCCCGAAAAGGAAATTTTTTCCTGAATCCATGGCCTTTATTAGCCACTTTGGGTGCTATTTCATTCAATTTGCAGATTTCTCATATTTTCATCTTGCAGGATTTGACGACTTCCCCTTGAAGCTTCCTAGGTATCTTGATGACATGATCATGTTGGTTAAGGTGATGAGGCAGACCCTCCAAGTGAATCTTATCTATGCTGATGCTAAGAAGATAGGCTACTATTTACTAATGACCATTGGGGCTTACAGTTGTGCATCCCAGTCTGAAGCAAAGAATGTTCTGAAAACATTCTCAAAGAGGTTTTCATTTGAGACATGATGTTCTAAGGCCGCAGTATGATCCTGTAAATTATGCTAGGGATTAACTACAAATGAGTCATGCTATTCATCACATTGATGATATTGAAGACTATTGGGCCGATTGCAAGGATGAATTGGAGAGAAGAGAGAGATTATACATCAGGTTAACTATTGAACAAATTAAAAAGTTCAAAGTTAACATTGTAGTGGGGGGGCTAGAAGATGATGGCCAACATATGTAGGATAATACATATTTGGAGAAAATAAAGTTTCTCCCTATAAGCACCAAGCCCATCCTAGGATAGTCCAATAATGACTTGTAGACCTTGATGAGTGGAATCTACAAAAGGACAGAGCAGTGGGTCGAATTGATTGTGGGCAGAAAGAAGAGGTCTGAAAGAAAGCCGTTGTCTTGACAAACTCTTGCCAAAGTGACTTCGAGGACTATGGTGACTTCTTTAGAAACAATCCCAACCATAGCTAAAGGATTATCTTAGCCAATGGGATGAGGCAATGAACCTCCTGAGAAAGAGATCCCACTAGAGAAGACCTGCAGAGAAGGCCCGCTTCTAGACTTCAGATCAACTGAAGAAGCAGTCTCCACAGACCTGGTCAGGTTTGTAGTTGATCTCACTAAAGGCGCAGAACTTGAGAAACTAGTAAAATCTAGTGCTGCAGATACACAAGTCAACACTTCAACCCAAGATACTCTAAGGCAAGGATCCCCTATCATAGTCAATGTGGGTGAAGATAGCTCCAATATTGCAACCATAGAATCAAATGAAGAGATTCGAAAGAAACAGGAGGTTGCTCAAGTTGTTAAATTAGTCTTCTCCTCTCCTACTTTAGTGAACCCATTTGCTTCCAGGCCTAAAGCTACCCCTCTGGTCTTTAGGAAGCTATTCATAGAAGAGTTGGTCTTTACTTTCAATGTTACTAGTGTTGTATCCTGGATAGAGAATACTCTGGAGCATAAAAGGAAGAAAGTAGAGGAAGGGACTTCTAGAAAAGATACTCTTTCATGGGAATTACAACCCAACACCACTGTGAGTAAAGTAAAGAAATTAAAGACAATGTCTACACTGGGACGAGATCCTGAAACTAGACATTTCACTATGGAAGTGGCCAAGCCTACAAAGGAGGGTAGATTCAAGGATATGACTGCCTCCGATTTTCAGTTGTAGTCATTTGATATGGGGTTGGCTCATCATGACACTAAGGTAGATTGGTGGAAGTCTACCAATGTGGTAATAGAAGAAGAGCTTGAAGAGCTCAAGACTACTAAAGTCCAACTTAAAGGAGAAGTAGTCGAGCTAACTAACTTCATCAGATAGCTCATCACTCTAATTGCAAGCATTCCTAGCACCCAGACCACTTTTGATCCCAATGCTATGGAGAACCAAGCCATCATAGCTAAGTTGCAAGAGCACTGACATTTTGGGCAAATTGGCAATCGATGGATTGAGAGGCTCGATTCTAAAGGACTGGTAGTTGTTGAGAAACTAGGTAATGCTCTCCTAAGGATGGAAATATAGAAGAATAATATTGATAAGAATCTATAGACTCTTGCATCAAAGAGAGAAAGATGTCAAGAATGTATAGTAATGTTGAACGTGGTGGTTAAAATGAAGACCAAGGAACCAATAAAAGCCAAGATCTTGCAGAAAGGTGATGATCCTATGATTGAATGGCTTCAAAGCCTAGAATTTAAAATTGAGATGATTATCCAAGTTGAAGTAGGGTTGCAATAGAGAGATGTCAAAATCAAGGAAGAGAAGAACAAAGATTTTAAACTCCTTCAAGGTCTTCACATAGAATCACAAAAAAGTGGTCAGGGAAAAGAAATGATTGGATTGGTCTGTATGCATAAATCATTTTCTGATTATGTGCATAAGTTGGCAGAACAGTCTTCCTTCCATTTAGATAAGGTGCTAGAACTCCAACAGTTGTGTGGATGCATTTTTAAAGCCATGGAAGAGCTGAAAGATTTGATGGATGTGATCAAGATCTTGGCCAAAGAAAATTCCAGATGGCTCATTAGATATACTAATTTCCATATCAATAGCCACAAAGAGCTCATCCCAATCATTACAATCGTCAGTACCTATAGGGCTAAATTAGACAAGGAGAAGAAAATGGAAGCATAGATAGATACCTTCTAGTACTGAATTTTGATATTTATTGTAACAGATAAAGTTTTGTTTATCATTTATGATTAGAGAAGTGGAACCATTTTGGTTACCCTTTTGTAACGGTCTAACTCTGGAACTCTATATGTACTACTTTCCAAATCAATAGAAAGGTCGGCTAAACTTTGGTGTGAAGAATGATATTTTGCTGAGTCAAATTTGTGTATGTCTGAGAACCATTTATTTAATTGTTCCATTGCATTTCATGTATCTTTCTCTTGACTTGGATGTTTCCCTAGAATTAGATTCACAGTTTATGATTGAACCAAAGTTCTATACTACGATTCGATACAACTAACTAGAGGGGAATCTAGTGTTATTCTACGTTTGTGAGATGTTCCTATGAAATAGATCGATTCATTGTTGCTTTATCATTAATCCTTAGTTTTTCATTTGCATCTTCATTATCTATCATTGCATTACCAGTTTTTAGACATTGTATAATTACTGAGATCTCGAGATTGGCTAGATTTAGTTGAAATAAATCTGCCTAAGCTAGTTTCTATCTAGGCCTAGCTTGGTTTACCTCTTCTGTTATCAAGTTAAGAACATACCCCTGTTAGATTAGGAAAGATTCATATTCATTGAAAATCATTTATTTAAGGGAGCCGTACCTTCAAATTCAGAGCGAAATTAGTTATTCATCTTCATTTCCCAACTGTTGTATTTGATTGATTCTTTAATATTAGGGTATTTTGGATTAAAGTGAAAAAGAACAATTTTTTTACCAACACAAGTGTTAGATCTTAACCTATCATAAAATATTCTCTTAGGAAGACCTTGGATACATGATATGTAGGTCGTGCCTTCAACTTTCCATCAATTCTTGAAATTTCCTAATAATGGGGAAGAGATCACAATCCCAGCAGACACAAGGTATTTTCAATCCTATAATAATGTCTACCAATCAAATGAAATAATGCACCCACATAACAGGGAAGCAACAAAATCATAACTTCTAAAAGGTTCAAAAACAAATATGCTGAGAGACTTTGAAAAGAAACTTATGTTACAAGATAATGGGATTGGTGAGTACAAAGTAGATAAACTACTTTCAGTAAAAACATTACCTCTCTCACCAAGATCACAAGGAAGACCCACATCAACTACAATGGAAGCAAATCCTAAACTACAAACTATTTATAATGGAACTTTTCTAAGAGGCAAATCAGTAGCAGAGGAAAATGAGGACAATGAGGTATTGAAATGGCTATACAAGGAAAAAGATGAATCTCATCAAGTCATTAAGCATGTCCAAATCACAACTCAAAAATATGGACGTGGTCTACACATCATGCAACAAATGGGATATCAAGGACAAGGACCCTTAGGCAAGAATAAAGAAGGTCTTGTCAAGCCAATTTTTACACAATTTAGAGATCCCAAAGATAAAACAGGCATCGAGTACAATGAGGAAGAAAAGATCCCACTCATTCAAGATGGCCCAATTTTTGATGGGGAACATGAAGAATATGAAGAGGAAACTGAGATTATCCCTCTCTCATATGAAGTATTATTACATATATATAAATAAAATCCTCATTATCAAGGAGAGCTCTACATTTCACCATTTTTGAGGAATCAAGAAACTAAGAATGATGGAGAAACATCCATACAAAAACCAAATGTTCAAACACTTGAGGATAATCAAAATGATTCTTAGAGAAATAATTCTAAGGAAGAAGCTAATGAACAAGAAAATAGTAATCCTAACTGGGTGCAACTAGTAACAATCACTCATGTTCTAGACTTTCCACATGATGCTGAGACAAATTCTAATGAATATGAATGGGACTCATTTTTTGAATTCACTATGGATATCAAAATAGACGTGATTCACCAATATTCCCATCAACATGAAAGAGGATAAAGTTCTAACACTGCTCACATTATAAATATTATTGCAAAATTCACTAATGTGGTGATCCCTAGTATAATTTATGTTGACACAAGAGTCTTGATAGGACTAGAAGAGCTTCAAAGAATATTAGAAAGAAAAAGTTATAACAATATGATAAGGTTAAGAGAAGAGGGACAAATCTAAGGTGCACAATCCTTCAAATTTGGTACACATAATATTAACAATGAATCGAGTGACAATAGTGAGATTCTTTATGATCTAAGAAATCCTTGGGATAACATTGTTATAGACCTCATCGATACATTTGAAATTTATGAGAATAATTCAATCATGAATCTTGAAATAGTTGAAACCAAACCTATTGATAACTCACAACTAATTCATCCTGAACTTATTGACTGGACCTTATCATAACCTATAGATATACCCATGTTTCCCAATGACCATACCACAGATTTTTATCTAAATGCGATAGAACCCGTAACGCCTTCCACTAGAGAATCTAAAGTGGGGGGATATCAAGTTTTCCAGTCATAAAATTAAAAATCAAATAAATCAAAGATCTGAGAGTGAACCATTCTATGGCAGTCTTAGATCACAAAAAAGGAAAAATAAAGGACGGATTTGATAGTGAAAACCTCACTGAGGTGCTAAAGTATGGAAAACTTGATCTTCTTCAATATCACTCATAGGAATGATCTTTGATGCTCATAGAACCTAGTCAACTAATCAATCTTGGTACATAAGAGAAGCCACAAATAATACACATTTCTCAATCCTTATTTGCTGAAGAGAAACAAGAATTCATATAATTTTTCAGAGAAAAGATGATAAATTTTGTATGGTCTTATTTTGATATGCTAGGACTAGATCCTGATCTAATCATGCATCACTTGTCTATGGCTCCAAGAGTAAATTATATTAAGCAAAAGCTAAGGAAAATGCACCCTCATATCACACTCTTGGTAAAAGAAGAATTAGAAAAGCTATTAAAAGAAGGGTTTATCAGAGCTATTACATATGCAAAGTGGATATCTAGAACTGTTCCTATATCTAAACCAAACAAGTCCATCTGTTGTTACACTGACTTTTGAGATGTCAAAAAAGCATGTCTGAAAGACGTTTTCCCATTACCAAGAATAGATGTCATTGTGGATCTCACAACAAGATACAAGATGTTATCACTAATGGATGGGGTCTCAAGTTACAATCAGATTAAAATTGCTCTAGAAGATCAAGAAAAAACAAATTTTACTTGTCCTTGGGGTACTTTTTGGTGGAACATAATGCCCTTTGGACTCAAGAACGTGGGACAACATATCAATGAGTAATGAAAAAAATATTCCATAACAAGATGTATAAGAACATGGAATATTATTTCAATGACATCATAGGGAAATCTCACCATAAGAAAGATCATCTAGAAGATTTAGCTATAATCTTGGACCAAATAGAACAATTTAAACTTAGATTAAACCCAAAGAAGTGTGCATTCGGAGTTACCTAAGGAAAACTTCTAGGATACATCATCTCGACTAAAGGAATTGAGGTTGATCCAGAAAATTTAAAATAAATTGTGGAAATGCCACCACCCAAAAATATCAGTCAAATATGGTCATTGAAAGGAAAGCTTCAGTCAATCTAAAGGTTCATTGCTCAATTAGTTGATAAAGTGCAACCATTTACCAAGCTTATGCACAAAGGTAGTACACATAAATGGGATGAAGCATGTAAGACATCATTCAATCAACTAAACCAATACCTATTGAATCTTCCAATCCTAATGGCTCCAATTGCAAGAAAGCCATTACTACTATATGTTTTGACAACTAACACCTTTTTTGGGGCACTCTTAGCACAACAAGATGAAAATGGGAAGGAATGAGAAATATATTATATCAAAAAAACACTGGTGCAATATGAAATTAACTATACACCTATTGAAAAATATTGTCTTGTGGTCGTGTTCATATCATAAAAGTTCAAAAACTATATGATGGCACATTCAATCAGATTGGTGGCCAAAATTGATCCTCTGAAATATCTCCTTAACAAAGAAACCTTAATAGGGAGATTGGCTAAATGGGTGATAATTGTAATGACCTAAAAGTGGTCACTTGAACCCTAGACCCCTAATCTCAATTGATCATGGAGAAATGCTAATCTTGATTATTCTAAGTCCTAAACCAAACATGCAATTTATCAAATTCAAGTTGTTCTGACCTATATCCTAGGTCCTAATTAATCATCGTACTTGATTAATTAATTAATTCCTAAAAATAAAATACATTGGCAAATAAACCTTAAGTTAATTATTTAATTGACATTCTAAAATATTGATTAAATAAATTACTAAATTGTCAATTTAATCAAAAAAGGAATTAAATTAATTAATAAAAAAAAAATTTGCATTTAAAATCAATTAAATTTTTAAAAATGCATATGATGTCATCAATTTTAGTTAACTAATTAGAAAATTGGAAACAAATATGTTTTATCTAGTTAACTTATTATTATCTTTTCTCATTTTGGAAACAAAGATGCTAACTGAAAACTGATTTTGGAAGTTTCCAAAATAACTGATCAGTCAGTCCACTCAACTAACTCTCTTGACCAACCATCTTCTTTGCATGTGGATTGTGTTTCCTCAGATCAAATCCTATCAACTCTTTGGTTTTCAATTTCGACCGTCGATTCAAGAGAGATTTCTATAAAAGAGAACCTCTTTTCCTTCACAAACAACCTCAATTTTAATATCGTTATTATATTTCTTTTAGCATTCAAGCATTCAATTATTTTTCATTCTTAGTCTCAATTAGATTTTTTTAACTATTTTTAGTTGCATGCAAACTTCATAATCTAGAGCACTTTCAATTTGGGCTTTAAAAAGGATAATCACATTCAATTTGGTGCTTTAAAATCTATATAATTAGCTTTGAACCCATATTGCATTTTCATATTAGATCAATCATTTAGATCATTCAAATCCTTCATTTAGAATACGTGTAGTCACTGAGCTTTACAATGACCTTATAGAAAAGTTCAAACTCCTTCCTACTAGAAGGCAATGAGTTAGTTTCAGTTATTTTAATTAGTTTTGTATCTTGATTTTCATGTTTTAATTAACTAACCATGCAATAATTAATTGAAGTGTGTGTTTGAAACTTGCAGGTACTTGGACACTTTTCACACACACATTTATGGCACCCACCGTGGGGCAGAAACTTTTATTCTGAAACATTTCCCTTTCATTTTCCGCACATTTTTGGATTTCAAACATTATGTCATGTACGAGGTCTCAGAAACTAGTACAAGTTTTGGTTTGTTGTCATACAATTTTCTCTACATGTCACCAAAACTGTGTATGGGAACTTATCTATGCTCATATTGTGGTTTTGTGTATCTTGTACGAGATCAGGAAATTTTTATTTAAAAACAACATTCTTTCTTTGGATTTCTGATTTTAATGAGTTTCATGATTGCAGTTTTGTGACTGTTTTTCCAGCTTATAGCATAACTGTGGTTTGTAGGACATTTTTAAAGAATAAAATTAAGAAAATATTGATTCTTTTTCCTATAGGTTGTCGTGATCAATAGCCAAACAAACTTGCTGTTGTGTGTCTATTTTTTTTCTTTATTAATTAGGAATGCACATACAAGACTTATTTGTTGGAAAGTGATCTATTTTGCATGGTGATTTTCACTTTTTGGTTGTCATTTATGGCAACATATCTGGTTTACATATCAATTCCTATGAATTTGAGTTTTTATGACTCTAAAATTGACTAAGTACAGAAGCAGAGTTACAAAGGTATTTTGGGTATCAAAAATTGGGATCGATGAATTAGGGAAAGGGAGCTTAGAGGAAGATAGTATGAGGTATATGTGGACTCCACCTAAGATCAATTCTTTTTTTGTAAATTTTACAGCAAGTTAGAGAGATTTGAAGACAGATAGATACACAATAGAACAATGATATAGAGCAGTTGGACAGAAGCGATGATTCAGAGATTATGACATGGACTCCAGGAAATCAGAGTTGGATTATGGTTGTTGACAACCTACACTTTAATTATGTAAGATCACTGACTTTGCATTTGATATTTTTTTATTAAATGTATTTTGTATTGAGAGCTGACTATGTAATATTTGGTTAAGAGAGCCAACTTAGTTAAGAGATAAGATATATATATATGGAGAACTTTTTGTTGAGAGAATATATGGATGTATGTGAGATAATTGGATGGATGATATGCAAATTGCAGAGTAGAGGATGACAAAGATCATCGATTAGCTATGATAGGAACTAGCTAAGCATTAGAGATGCTTGTTTTGGTTCATTACTAAGAACATTTTGTAACAAAATTACATTGTAAGAGTTGTAAGCTTAGTTGGCCCCTAACAGGGTGTTGTATACCTTTAATAGGGTTGTATTCCTTTAAAAAGGAAATGTACTATGTAATACTCAGCTTCTAACAGGGCTAGGTCTCCTAACATGGACACTATACTTTAGTGCATGCTTGTGGGTACCATCCCCACTGGGGTTTTCCCTTGGCCAGGGTTTCCTCAACAAAAAAATATGGTGTTATCAGTACTATGTTATTCGCTTATGTTCTTTTCATTTATGAAAGTATATGGTTAATGTTTAATTGGTTGAAAATTTTTAATAAGTGTTGTAATACTGATTCACCCCCCCTCAGTATTACCTAATCCTAACAATTGGTATCAAAGATTTTGGCCCTTGGAGAGAAATTCTAATAGCTTAACATAGATCCAAATGGATTTGGATAGTTTGCAAGAGAATTTTGATGTTGCACTTGAAGACCTTGACAAAGAAAAAGAAGAGAATAGAGAATTAATATTCAACATGCGAAGAGATGAGAAATTTATAAAGAAATGCAGATAACAACTTGAACTTTCTAGAAGTTAGAGACAGGATCGTGTGGTTTAGATAAAATAAGATTCAGACAAAGACAATTCAGATCAGACAAAGCAACTTGAAGAAGAAAATGAAACTTTGAAACTTGAGAATGAATCTACAACTAAAGAGATACAGTTACAAAAGGATACTAAGAAGAAGAATCAAGAAACCTTGAATAGTGCATTAGAACAAATGAAGAATGAGGCTAACAACTACAAGAACAAGTATCTAGAAATAGAGAAATACAATAAGATTATAAAAGGTGAACTTATTGAGGCAAAGAAACACATTGAGAAACTTCACACCAGCAGTGATTTGATTGATGAAAAAGAAGACAGACAAAAACCTAAAGGTGATATGAATGGTATTAGCTTCAATAAATCTGAATGCTCAAAAAATCAGGAAGACAAATCTAATGCAAAGATTGATGTAGAAAAACCTACTATTGAAGAACCTAAATAGCAGATCAGAACTTTCAGAGGTAGATGCTTTGGTTGTAACAAGTTTGGACACATGAAAAGAGACTACAGAGGTAATACCCCTTTTAAAACCTTTTCTGGCTATTGTTTAATTGTAATGGATATGGGCACAAGAAAGCAAAATGTAGTAAACCTAATCAATTTGGATATAGACAAGACAATGGAAGAAAACCTACATTGAAATGTACATGCTACAAGTGTAATAACATTGGACACATTGTGAAGTATTGTAAGATGCAAGTAAATAAGGAAAGAAGGCTTCCTTTATGTTACAAATGCAATAATCTAGGTCATATAGCAAATTTTTGCAGGTATAATTGAGCAAACAATAGAAGAGTACCACCTCCTATGAATACACAGAAGAATGGAAGTGATATTGGTAAAAGTGTTGTAGATTTGAAGAATGATTTTGACAGTGGTTTTAAGAAAGCATATGATAACAGCAGTGGTAAGATATGGAAGATCAAAGAAACAAGTGAGACATTGGTTCAGGGAGAGACAGTAGATGCTACTAGATCTTTGCCTGATGGTTGTAAAATAGAATTGACCTAATTGGTTTCTCATGGCCTTAGGGGGAGAATTGGATAAAGACATAAGAATATATCCTACCCCATAACGTGTGGATTTAATTCATGCAAGCTTAGGTATGAACATGGCTAACATCATGGAGTATACAGTTAAGAGCGCAACATCAGATGATGCATATAATTTGATCCTGAGATCTACAACTGACTGGATAGTATTGGGTAAAGTGAACTTTTATAACTTAAACATTGTATAAAGAACCATATGAAGATATATTTCTTCACCATTTGACAAAGAGAGACCTAAAGAGATCAGAGAGTAGATAGATTCAGTCTATACTGCATTTTTCTTATGTGATCAATTGAAGCAGAAACTCACAATTCAGCATGAAAGAGGTATTTACATCATCTAGATATTGATGCACCTATTATTTATGGTTGTATAGATCACCCTAGGTATAAGTTTAAGAAACATCCATTCAATTATTGTGAAGAAGACCCGAAAGGAGCATTTTCCTGGACACCCTATAAAGTTCTACACGTAGAAGATATTAGGGCTTGCATTCATTGTAAGTATGATGTACTGAGAATTGATGAGATATCTACTGAGATGGAGTATATGGCTGATAAAGCAATTATGAGAGATGAATACAAACACATTGATCAGTTCAGTATTATGAAAATTTTGGATTTGTGTGAATTCGAAGAAGAAGAATGGTTCAAGATATTATTGAGCAGAGTACATGATCAATTCATTTGGATAGGTGATCATCCTATGAAGATTTATAGTGATTTAATTCATGTGACTACTAGATTGGACAATACAAGAATCATTCTTGTTGCAGAGAAACATGTGAAGAAACAATTTGAAACCCTAACTCACTCCAAATGGGACAGACAAGCAATGATTGTGAATGACATATTTCAACAAGTTGTGAGACTAATTACTATGATACTTGGCTATAAATTCTACTACAAAAGTAGACCTAATTCAGTATCTACAGAAGTTATCATGATGGCATGGAGAATGATAAAAGAAAATGTAAAATATAACCTATGTGAAGTGTTGGCACATCAATTTCTTAAAAATGTGAAATTGGGAAAGAAAGAAAGAAAGAATGAAGACCTTTAGATTTGGCTCACTATTGGTACATATGTTTATCCACATTGGACACAAATTTCCAGGTATGCACCCTAGTGGTTGGAAATCAGGGATACCTAATGGTATTTAGATCACACAGAGTTACAGAAGACAAAACATAATATGGGTTGACGGTGAACTATTTGGCATGATCAAAATCCTTCAGAGACAGATGAAAAATAGATACAGAATATTTGATGACATAGTTAAGAAATACAAGGATATGATTTGTTTCATGGTTGAAACTGATTGTGTATGCTTTGAGGAAGTCATGCCAAAGATGAAATGGTGTTATCCTATGGGATATGAGGTAAGTTTAGATGTACTTACTATGCAAGTTGAACATGTTCTTGCATCTTAAATTGATACAACTAAGGAAAGATGGAGAACTTATGAGGAGAAATCTGCTAAGGTGAGAGAAGAACAGACCAGAGGTTTGAGGAAAAGGAAAGTTGACAACCTTGTGCATGAATGTGGCATTAAGGAAAGACTGGTAGAAGATGAATTGAAAGAAGAGAAAAATAAAATGGTAGAGTGATCTTCTGGATTGGGAAGTGCTAGTACTATAGCCCTCCCCACTCCTAAAGTAGTGATGGTAGATAGTCCACCTCCTCCATCACAGCAAACATTACAAGATGAAAAGATTACTCCTAGAGTAAACACTAGATCTAGTAGACAACATTCACCACCTAAAGGGTAGAGCACTGTGAGAGAAGAGAAGAAAATAAAATTGACAAACCCATATGGAAGCCTGACATGAATATTATTGAGAAGAGAGCTATTGAGAAAGGTAACCTAGTTACAATAAACAAATACTATGATAGGTATGGTGAGATAGATAAACATAAGATTGAATATATTGTGGTTAATCATCTACTTGTATTCAAAAAGACTCTATTGGAAATTGAAGGAAGTGTACCTAAAGACTTGTATGGGAGATTGGAGACTAGAAAATAGTTAGCACAGATAGAGGATGAAACAATCAAAAATTAGGAAATTGACAATATGCTACCTTTGATGTCTTTGCAAGAAAGGGACATAATACTTAAAGAATTGAAACCTTTGTTGAGAACTAAGATCAGACTACTAAAAATCATGGCAAGAAGATATGATGAAATCATTGAGGAGACTCAGAAAGCACTAGATAAAATATTGATGAATCCTACTCCTGAGGAGACTCCACTTCCTAAAACTACTTTTCCTACAAACTTGGGAATGCGAGAGAGTTTGAAACTAGTTGAGGCAAGTGTTGAGAAGAAAAAAGTTAATATACAACCATATTTCTATGTAAATGGTGTACCTATAACACTTGACACCTCTAATGATGAGAAGGAACCATTTGCAAAAAATATGGAAAACACAATTGCTGAGGAAGCAAAGCAGAAAGAGAAAGAAGAGCAGAAGAAAGAACAGAGTTAAACAATGCAGGATGAAGGACAAAAAGAACAAGAAGAAAAAGATGAAATTAAAAATTAGGTAATCACATCTTCTACTTCATTTTTGGCAAGAAAAGAAAATACAATAGATGTTGATTTTGATTGCATGGATGAAGATGAGCTAGTGAAATTGGTTTTTACTGCACTCACTAAAGCCAAGGAGAGATCAGAACAAAAAGGTGACAAAAAGGCTAAGGTAATAACCAGAGCAATTCATACAGTGAAAAAATTGCTTCCAGTGCCTATTGTTGTCCAGCATAAAGATCACATTGAAAACTTGAAGATAACACTTGATGAATTTGATGGATATTATGAGAGTTTGATAAAGATTGCAGAGGAGAAGGAAAAAAAGAACTACTCTGAGAAGAAGCTATCTGAAGTTTTCAAGTCCATCTCTTGGGACTTGAGAATTTTGAAGACCACTAATGAAAATTTTAAGAGTTGCATTAGACATGGAAGAAAGCTATTCAGTTACTGCATAAATCCTATTAGGCATGTTCAAAATATCGAAGACATCATTGCCAAGGAGAGGGCAACTTTGAATAATATGATGGAAAGTTGTGAAACCTCTTCAAAATCTGTAATAGAATTGGACAAGGAAGTAACAAGAATATTGGAAAAACTAGATATACTAGATAATGAGAAAGGGAGGGTACTGACTAGATTCAATTTGCTGAAGAGTTTTATCACTCCTAAGCTATCCATAATTTAAGCACACCTATCAGACTTGGAGAAGACAACAGATACATTGGATAACTATATGCCTATAGAGTTGAAAGAAGCAGAGGCTGCATCATTTGCATTGAATGGAATAATTCATGTTATTGAACTATTACTGAAGTCATGGGGTACAAAAGTGAAGATCTTGAGAGATTCCTTTCAAGATGTTCTGAAACTGGTGAGAAAGCACTGATTTTATTACTTTGTATGCACCTTTGTCAATGTTGTCAAAGGGGGAGAAGAGAAGAAAAATGATATAAAAATGATAGAGAAGAAAAATTTATAGGGAAGAAAAGAAAAAAAAAATAGAGAAAGAAGGAGAGATAGTTTTGTTGGAACACTTAGTCATTTTTTTTAAGTGTTGCCATCAATGCCAAAGGGAGAGATTGTTGGAAAGTGATCTATTTTTCATGGTGAGATTCACTTTTTGGTTGTCATCTATGGAAACACATCTGGGTTATAGATTGATTCCTATGAAGTTGAGTTTTGACGACTTTGAAATTGACTAAGTACAAAAGCAGAGTTACAGAGGTATTTTAAGTATCGAAGTTCGAGACCGATGAATTAGGGAAAGAGAGCTTAGAGGAAGATATTATGATTTATATGTGGCCTCCACCTAAGATCAATTTTTTTTTTTGTAAAGTCTACAGAAAGTTAGAGAGATTTGAAGAGAAACAGACAACACCAGAACAGTGATATAGAGCAGTTGGACAGAAGCGATGATTCAGAGAGTATGAAATGGAATCCAAGCAATCAGAGTTGGATTATGGTTGTTGATAACCTACAATTTGATTATGTAAGAGAACCGACTTTGCATTTGATATTTATTTTATTAAATGCATTTTGTGTTGAGAGTGGACTATGTAATATTTGGTTAAGAGAGCCGACTTCGTTAAGAGATAAGATATATATATATGGAGAACTTTTTGTTGAGAGAATATATGGATGTATGTGAGATGATTGGATGGATGATATGAAAATTGCAGAGTAGAGGATGATAGAGATCATTGATGAGCTATGACAAGAACTATCTAAGAATAGAGATTCTTGTTTTGGTTCATTACTGAGAACATTTTGTAACAGAATTACATTGTAAGAGCTATAAGCTTAGTTGGCCCCTAATAGGGTGTTGTATACCTTTAACAGGGTTGTAATTCCTTTAACAAGGAAATGCACTATGTAATATTCAGCTCCTAACAGGGCTAGGTCTCCTAATAGGGACACTATACTTTAGTGCATGCTTGTGGATACCATCCCCACCCGGGTTTTCCCTTGGCCAGGGTTTCCTTGACAAAAAATTATGGTGTTATGACTACTATGTTATTTTCTTATGTTCTTTTCATTTATGTAGGTTAATGTTTAATTGGTTGAAATTTTTTAATAATTGTTTTAATACTATTTCACCCCCCTCTCAGTACTACCTAATCCTAACATTATTAAAATGAACTTCTATTTTGAGTTTTAGGGATGGAAATAGTGTTAGAAGATTATGCTCTCAACCTTTTAGGGATGAACAAAAATAAAAAAATATTTTTTTCATTCACCATTTGAAATTTGCAACTTTTGAGGGCTTGTCCAAGTGGGAAAAGTACTCACCCTTGGAGAATGACCCAAGTGAGAACAAGATAAAACCAAGCTTCTTTGACTCACTATAATCAAATGCTTCCTCATGACCTAAGCCTCGGAAGATAAGTGGCATTTGATCTTATACTGGGCTCTTGCCTAATACATAGCAGGGCCTTTGGGTGTCAATCACGTATCATGACTACTGGTCCTAAGGTGCTCTTTCAAGTTAGCAGCCTGAATCATGTTTGGATAGAAATAGAGGATACAGTTAATTGTAAACCCTTACTAAAACCCTTTTTATAATAGTGGTCAAAATCCTTCTATACTTTTTGATACGAGCATTGTGAGATGCACATGCCTAAGAAACCTCTCATGTACCCCTATTGTTGAGACAGTAAAATTATTAGGATCTATGGATCTTGAGAAATTTGAAGCTTGGTGGGCCCAAGAAGTGTGTGTCATGGAGGGGATCCAGTGCTTCCAAGATTCTAACTGTCTGACTTGAATAGATATTTTATTGTAAGAGGATTCAAACAAGTATTGTCTATTTCTTCTCACATAGGAATAGGGTTTGATTTTTGTGCTTGGTTCTACAATATATTCATGATGTGTCTTGCATGAGTGAAACATCAAAATAGACACCAAAATAATCAAAACAAACAACAAAATGATCAAAATCTTCAAAATCTGCACTTTTAGGTCTTAATCTGTCAACTCTTGCACGAGTTTGTGCACTAGTCCATACGAGTTAGGATCTTCATCACTAGTTACTCATATCAGATAGACCCAATACTCGTACAAGACTGGGTCATTTTTCTTTCTGAAACTGATTCTCGTATCATACCTTTGTGGCACTCATATTGAGAACTGTATATACTCCTACGAGACCTCTATATTTAGTAGAAAAACTCTAAAATTCAGTCAAATTATTATCAAAATTGGTATTCTTTCATGATGATTCTGTCTGAATTTTCACAAAATTTGTATTCTCACTACATCACTACTAGTTTTTTGTTGACTGCAATATGTTGATAGTCTGACTCACTTCTTGTTTCAAAATCTCACTTTGTTGTGCTAGTCCAAGTGACTTGTTATTTAAATCATCTTCGTTTGCATTGTCCTTATCCTAAGTTATGAGAGAAGGTTCATTAACCTTGACTCAAGATCAGAGTCTTTGCTTTTCCTTTTCATTTTGACATTATCTATTTGTCTTCTTAGGTCTTGGACATAGTCAGCACTTTAGACATCACGACAACACTAGTTAGACAAATTAGTTGGTTAATGCTAGTATGGACTAGGAGTTCTAAAAGAACACGTTACATGGAAGGACAATGTTCTTCATTTATAGAAAGCCCTCTTTTTGAGGAACAACTAAACACTACACACGAGTCAGTTTTCCTTGGTAACAGAATACCATATTCAACCATGTCTGGGGAAAATAATAATGATGCTTAAATGCCACGAGATTTTGAAGATCCTAAAAACTTTGAGGGGGAAGTTAACAAATGTCTACAAGACCAAGCATTCCTCAAATTAATGAAGGTCATCATCAATAGAGACAAACAACAATACTTTTTAGAATTATTTCAACAAGGAGCCCAACTTCCCTCTCATTATAGAGCAGAAGATATAATTACAAAAGAGGAGGAAACTCCTATGACACTATTAACCAAATATATTCAAGCCTTGAAAATAGAAATGAAAGAAATGAAATAGGAAAAGGAGAAACCACTGACAAAATTCTCTATGGACACCATTTGTCCATTTCCTTTCGATAAATATTTGCACTTACATCTATTTCCACATGGATTAAAGATTCCCAAATTTGACAAATATAGCGATCATTCTGACCTACAAGACCATATTCATGATCTTTGTGTCCTATGTACAAAGTTTATGCATGATCAGACATATCTTATGTGTCCCTTTCCGTGAAGCTTAGGTGGTCAAGAAATGGAGTGGTTTTCAAAGTTACCCACTGGGATCAAAACTTTTGATGAATTGATGAATCTGGTTTTACAATAGTATTCATATAACATACAATATCCCGTGTCTATGATCAAATTCTTTAACATTCAACAATAGACAAGAGAATCATTTTTTAATTTTCTTCAGTGATGGAGAAGAGTATTTTCTAGATATCCACGACTCATTCTTGACTCCAAAAATATGGATATATTTACCAACCCATTAATCAAGGAGTATAATTATCCACTTCAGATGCAAGATATTTCTTATTTTGATCAACTTGTGAAGAGTGGACTAAAAATTGAAGTTGTGCTTGTTAAGAAAGGTGAAATTTCCCTTTCAAAAGAAACAAAATTTAATACCAGTTCCAAATATAAGACTAAATACTAGAATAAAAACAATCATGTAGTGAATGATGGGGTATTCAATAATGTTGCTCCCCAACCCAAACCAGAAATATTCAACTTGACAAGTGGCTCCAAGGCCCTAAAAGCTGCTGAAAAAACCACAAAGGTACCCTCCAAAGGGGTTAGTAATCTCATGGAAGAAAAACCTTGGGTAAAATGCAAGAGTAACTTTGATCCTTTGGGTGAATCTTATGAATTGACCCTTCAGAATCTACTGGAAAACAAACTGATCATGTTTCCAGATAGCTCCAAGCCACATGAACCAGAGGTAAAACCAAAATGGTGGAGAGATAATGATTACTATTCATATCAAAAAAATAAGGGACATACAATGGAGAACTGCATGAGGTTAAAACATGAAATCTAGGACCTCATTGATAGTGAAATAATCGCAGTTGATGATCATGCCATGAATGTTGATCATAAGGCATTTAAGAATCCCTTTCCTGAATATGAGAAAATAGAATCTTCTAAATAGGGTGCTAGGATTAATCACACATAAAACACCTTAGAATATGATAAAGTCATCCACATGATTGAACTAGTCTCTCTTAAGTATTGTAATGTTATCATTTTCAAAAATGATAAGAAATAATCTAGAATAGAAAATGTCATGACATGAGTGCAAGAAAAGGTCACCTTGGGCAAAGGAGGATCTTCAAATTCCTCCTCATATCAAAATAACCTGACAACATCCAAACAATAGGTGCCAACCAACAAACAACTGACTATGAATGCCTTTAAGGTTTCAAAGTCTAAATAAATGGCTTCATCCCATGCTACGAACTATAACATCATTGAGAAATTGCAAAGAGAAAACACACAAATTTCAGTATTTGAACTGCTCAAAATATCTCCGGCTCATAGAAAGATCTTAGATAAAGCTTTGTCAATCTCCAATGTCCCTAAAGACTTGGATTTGGATTGGTTTCAATCTATGGTTGGTCATTTGAATTCACCACATTACCTATCATTTTTAGAGGAAGATGATAACTCCTAGATTCATCTCCATAATCTTCCTTTACATATTGAATTCATGGTTCATAAAAATTGTGTCAAATGATTCTTGATAGATGGAGGTGCATGGTTGAACATCTGCACATACAAACTGATTGAGCACTTTGGATTTTTCAGAATATGACATTGATCCAAAGAATAAAATTACCATTAAGGCATATGATGAACAAGAGAGATATTCCAAAGTTCTCATAACTCTTCCCATCATAGTGGGTCCTCTGGAGAGGGATGTCACTTTCTAGGTATTAGATCTTCCATTGGCTTACAACATCTTGTTGGGAAGACCCTGGATTCATGAAATTTAAGTTGTCCCATTCACCTACCATCAGTGTATCAAGTTTCCATTTAATGTTGTCAAAGCCAACATTCATTCATACACTAGCTACACATGTAATGGACTGTGTCATGCAGAAAATAGTCTCATACCCCATAATAGAGAAGATTCAACCATTGACTTAATAAAAGAAATGAAAAATAAGTTGAAGATAAAGGATACTAGTATGGGTGGATACACAGTGGAAGCCATACTATCAATCACATCTCTTCCCATGTCACCTAGGTCTTACAGGAGATGTTTGGAAGAGATGAAACCAACAACATCCTAAAAAATCTATGATGGTGAATTTGTTAAAGCCAACATACCATTAGAGGATGAAAAAGAAAAACAAGCCATTCTCGATTGGCAATATAATGATCCTGAAGACAATGAGATAAAATGATTTGAAATATCCCCATAAACATATGGAGTGGGGTATGAATTGGCTCAAAAAATGGGTTATTTAGGAAAGGGACCCATTGTATGTAATCATAATGGACTCTAGGAACCAGTGTATGTTGAATTTAGATGACCTGAGACACAACTAGTCTAGGGTTCTTATTTAGGAAAGCACAAATAGAAAAAAATTTCCTAGATAAAGGAAAGAGGCATCAGGATAATCTAGATGAAGAAGAAAAAAATATAATAGAACAAAGCACTAACACACCCACTCACAAGTGGGATGATTCTGATGATTCCAATGAGGAAGATGTGTGTCCTTGTCCTATTCCTCCCAATATCCAGATTCTTCGATTTGAAGAAGAAACACCACATATCAATGCTACTGAAGAGCGTATTCTAGAGGAATCACCAATGGATTCTAATCAGTCAGAGACTACCACATTTGAACAAGATCTAGATAGAGAAGAAGGGAATCTAACCATAACAAAGTTATTAGAAAAATCTCATCCAAGCTGGGGGTAGTGAGTGGACTTCAATCATGTCCTAAATATGGTAGATTATGCTAAAATGGACTCTCATGAGTATGAGTTGGATAGTTTATTTGAAGGGAATCAAGAGAAGGAGGTGGATAATATACAATAGTTTCTAACTCTATTTGAGGTAGGCACAGGTTTAGGGTATAGGTATGACGAGTTAGATCCTCTAATCCTTGACATGGGCTTTGACGACGTCGTTAGGGCTCTTACTGATTTAAATGCATCTATACAGTGTAAAGATTTAGGTTTCTATGTGACAGTCTAGGTTTATGAGGAACATACTATGAATACCCTTGAACCTGCCAATTCATTACCCCTCCTATATCTTGAGCTCATTAACTAGGGTTTGCAAACACAACCCATAAACATCTCTACGTTCCCCAATGAGTATATGTTATCATGTTACTTGAACGTTATTGAACCTGTGACTTATTCCACCAGAGAACCTAGCATGAACATGACTAAAGAGGATAAGAAGTACCCTAGTCATAAAATGAAAATGAAAATGAAAAATATTTCTAAAGGAAAAGACCACATTATGGCAGTTTCAAAACACAAAATAGTAAAAAGGAAAGACACATCTGACGGTGAAAACCTTTCTGAGATGCCAAAGGATGGGGTACTTGATATCTTACCTAGTCACTTCTAGGAGAGGTCATTAGGATTGATTGAACCTATGTAACCTATGAATATTGAGACAAAGGAACACCCACACATCATCCATGTGGCACAATTTGTATCAAAAACAAAGCTAAAAGAATTGACTGAATTATTTAAAGAAAAAAAATCAAATTTGCATGGAGTTACTAAGACATGCCTGGTTTAGATCCAGATCTGATCATGCACCATATTTCTATCACACTAGGAGTCAAACCAGTAAAACAAAAGCTCTGAAAAATGCATCCTCATGTTTCTATGTTGATTAAGGATGAGCTAGAAAAGTTATTAAAATCTAGATTCATTCAAGCTATTTATTAAATGCCAAGTAGATTTCAAACATTGTACAAGTCTCCAAACTAGAAAAATCTATCTGAGTCTGTACAGAGTTTAGGGACCTGAACAAGGATTGTCCAAAGGATGACTTTCCTTTTCCCAACATTGATATAATTATGGACATGACAACTGGGTATGAAATGTACTCCCTCATGGATGGTTTCTCTGGATATAGCCAGATCAAGATTTCTCAAGAAGATTAGGAAAAGACAGCTTTCACATGTGCTTTGGGCACCTTCTATCAGAATGTTATGCCCTTTAGACTGAAAAATGTAGGAGCTACTTATCAAAGGGCTGTCACCACAATTTTCAATGATATGATGCACAAAAACATGGAATTGTATGTGGATGATACACTAGTTAAAACTATGGAAAGATCCACGCACCTACAAGACTTGGGTAAATTTCTCAACAGAATATAGCAGTTCAAGCTTCGACTGAATGCAAAGAAGTGTGCATACTGTGTGACCTCCAAAAAATTGTTGGGTTACATTTTTTTAGAAAAATGAATTGAGGTAGACCTTGAAAAGGTGAGAGAAATCCTTGAGATTCCACTACCTAAAAAAATTAGTCAGATGTGGACACTCCAAGGGATAATTCAATCTATTAGGAGATTCATCTCACAATTGGCAGACAAGTCCCAACCATTCACAAAAACTCTGCAAAAGGGAGTCACATATGAATGGGATGAAGAATGAAAAAATAACATTGATCAAATAAAACCATACCTAGATAACCCACTAGTATTGATGCCTCCTACACCAGGAAAACCATTAATCTTTTATATATCTTCCACGACAACATCACTAGGGGCACTTCTGACACAAGAGGATGACAACAAGAAAGAGTGAACCATTTAATACATCACTAGAACCTTCGTTTCTTATGAGATGAAATATTCATTGATAGAGAAACCTTGTCTTAGAGTTCTATTTGTGTCTCATAAACTGAGACATTATGCTAGCACATTCCACAAAACCGATTGCAAAGATCGATCCACTAAAATATATTTTGAGTAAGGAAAATTTGACTGGAAGACTAGCTAAATGTATTATGCTCCTCACTGAGTTTTAAATTGAATATGTTGAGATTAAATAATTTAAGGGAAAAGCAATTGCAGATCAACTGGCTGAATCTCTATTACAAGATAATCTCCCAATCAATGCTGAATTTCTAGATAGTTCCATTCTAAACAAAACACACAAGTCATGGAAAATTTTCTTTGATGGATCTTTTACACAACTGGATTCTGGTGCAAGTGTCTTGTTCATAACACCTCAAATCTATTCCATACCAAAGGCATATAAGTTTTTTTTCCCTTGTACAAATAATATTGTTGATTATGAAGCCTTGGTTAATGGAATCAAATTGGCAATTGAATGGAACATATCAGAGCTCCACGTTGATGGTGACTCCCACCTCATCATCAACCAAACCAATGATGTATACCAAAATAAGGATTATAAAATCATTCCTTATAAGATAATGGTTGATAACTTTAAAAAATACTTTATCCACATCATGTTTCAGTAGGTCCCAAGGACACAGAACTAAGAAGCTTATGCCATGACTAGATTAGCGTCCTCAAACCGTAAGAGGAAGAATTCTACTATGAGTTCCAGGAGGAAGAAATTCATTTCCCTTCCTACAACTCCCCATACTACCACATGGTCTATTATATCATAGGTTAGGAGTCTTTCCTGATACAAACATGTCTACACCTACCTTTGCCATCAGGTCATCCCTAATGCACTTACCCACAATAAATTTTGACAACTTATCTGAAATTCTCATGGTATGTTCTCATAGATGACAATCTTTTTAGATGAGGAATAGATAGTACTTTTCTCAGGTGTCTTGAAAAAGAGGATTCTAAACATTCATTGGATGAGGTCCATGATGGTATTTGTGGTTCTCACTCTAATGGTCTAACTTTGGTTTGAAAACTGCTAAGAGCAGGATACTACTGGCCAAATATGAAATAAGAGGCAGTAAGATATGCAAAGATGTGTAAGAAATTTTGACTGCATGGAAATCTTATACATGCTCCAGCAAGGGAACTGATTCCCTTTATCACACACTGGCCCTTCCAATAGTAGGCATTCAACCTCATCGGTCAGATACACCCATATTATTCTAATAGGCACAAATTTATCATCACCGGTACTGAGTATTTAACAAAGTGGGTTGAGGAGATCCCACTAATAAAATCTATAGGCCAATATGTGGCCTTATTTATTCTGAATCATATTATCTATAGATATGATATTCCTTCAGCCATTATAATAGATAATGGAAGGTAGTTCAAAAGCATCAATATTGAAGAACTTTGTGAAAAGTTCAAGATTAAACAATATTGGTCTTCCATTTATTATCCACAGGGTAATGGATAGGCTAAGAACTCCATTAACAATTTGCTAAAAATATTACATCATACTATAAAAAAATCTGGATGGGATTGGCATCTATAGATCAATCTTGCACTGTGGGCATATAGAAAAGTATGAGAACACCCACTAGTACATTTGAGGCATAATTCCAATGGCTATCTGTTGGATTTTCAATGCTTATTTGTTGACAATTTGACAGATGTATCCGTCGGGGTTACTTCATTGGAAAATTTCCATGAAAGTGGTAACCGTCGGTATTCTGACATCGCTATCCATCAAAACTTACCACACTAATAGAAAATTATAATACAATTTCATACGATACATCTATCACAATGATGATGGAAAACGTGTCAAATGTATATCATTCCTATCAAAACTATCTATCAAAAATAGACTCTCTCTGACATTATACCTATTGGAATGTTGATGGATATGTAGTGACTATCTAACAGGAAAAGTTGTCGAATGTATAGCATTCCTGTCGAACTTTTCTATCAAAAATGGAGTCTCTTTGATGTTATACCTGTTGAGATGTTGATGGATATGTAGTGAATAATTGACAAAAAAACCTGTGAGACGTGTAGCACTCCCATCGAACCTAGCTATCAAAAATGTAGTCTATCCGACGTTATACATGTCGGGATGCCGACGGACATGTAGTGACCTTCCGACAGGGAAACCTATCAGATGTATAGCACTATTGTCAAACCTATCTATCAAAAATTTAGTCTATCCAATGTTAAACCTATCAGGATGCCGAGGGACATGCAGTGACTTTTCGATAGGAATACCCTTTGTATGTATAGCACTGATGTCAACACAGTTTTCATAAGTGTCAAAAAAGAGACAGACTGACACACTAAAGATAACAAAGCTCAAGAGACCATCATAGAGGGTCTCTATCTTTGGTCCATATTACTGACAAAATGGTTTACCTTTCATTATCTCATCAAATATAGGGATTTGAAAGAATTTAATAGAATATTTTCATGATAATGTATATTATTTAAGTTGACGTTACATAAATTTATCTCCTTCGCACACTTGTCGACTATCAGGATAGTGATAATGAAGCATCTCCCATGGTCTGCATTACTCAAAACACGGGCGGGATTGTAGTACCCCTCTAACCCTAATATAAGTTTCATGTTTTTGAACAAAGTAATATCTTTCGATGTTTTCTTACAGCTTAAGTTCTTCATGATACTTGTTTGATCTATTCCTATAGTTTGTTTATAATGATTTCATAAACTAGTACTCGAGGATTCTAATATCAGACATACTATCTAAAGGTATAGTTTTTGTATGTATTTATCTCTGTGTATGTATTGAGGAGCTTCAAGACCTTTATGAATATAGTTAGGATGTTATATATGGATATATATAAGTGATTATTTATATTTTCTTCTGTTAAGGTTACTTTTTATGAATCTTGTATGCCACTTGATGATTTGGGATATGTCTCATGATTAGGTTGATTTATTATTAGTATTGATTAGATACTAACCCAATGCTCAAGATTCTAACCTTCACTAGAATGATGCTACATGCTTGGTGTGTGTGTATATATACATGATGTGTTTGCATGATTCAGGACAAAGTCGTAGTTACCCACATAGCTGAGGTCCACACGATGTATCGATCATGGTCATCTATCTACAATGTCTTCTTATATGTATATCTATGCACATGTATTTCTTCTCTATGATGTAGGCTTAGAGGTACCGAGCATCGAATTCACCTGGCTTCACAGGTCTGAGTGTGCCCTCAAATCCTTGATGGTTTTTGTTATGGAGATAGTACTAAGGCCCTTGCATGAGTCTTCCTTTGTCATTATTCCAATTTGGGAATATTAGGGTTCCTTCTTTGTCAGTCAACCTTTG
>MU225206.1:1565502-1627545 GCA_018584345.1 Thuja plicata
TGTCTATGGAATACATCCAAGAGGAGTTTGTGAACTTAGAGAACTAAAAGGACAAGGAATAGTAAGTGGACATGCTGATGATTTTGCACAGTCCATGAAGGAGATACATGATCAAGTAAAGAAGAGTGTGATTGAGTCAAATCAGAAATTGAAAGAAAAAGTAGATGAAGGAAGAAGAGAAGTCCAATTTCAGATTGGAGATCTGGTAATGGTCCATCTGAACAAAGCCAGATTACAGAAGGGGATACCTACTAAGTTAAAAATGAGGAGAATAGGTCCCTGCAAAATTTTGGAAAAATATGGGCAGAATGCCTATAAAATTGATTTACCTAACCATTTGGATATATCACCTATTTTTAATGTGCAGGATTTGATTCCATACAAAGGACCAGTGATACCTGAGAGCATTCAGTAGAGGGAGATAGGACAAGATGTTCAAGACATAAAGATCCAGCCTAAGTCCAAGTTGCAGGCAGAGAAAATTTTGGATTCCAGGATTCAGAAGACAACTAAGCGTAGGGTATACAGAGAATACCTAGTGAAATGGTCATGATTACCAGAGGCAGAAGCTACATGGTTGGATGAAACAGAATGTAGAAGACATGGAATTGGTTCGGTATTGTTGCCGACTAGTTCCAGCTGAATTTTTTTCCGTCTCAGAGAGGGGGGGAGTATGGTGCAGAGCACCCTAGGGTTTAGCTCAAAACCCTAGCCCCAGTAAATTTGCACCCTAGGGTTTAGCTCAAAACCCTAGCCCCAGCAATTTTGAACAATTTTTGATCCAATTCACATAATGAGCAAGTCATGTTTTGCATTGTCGCTCAGTCGCGGAGCCAGCAGCGAGCAGAAAGGTAATGCATCGCACACTCGCGAGCTACAAAAATAGTTCACTTATTAGTGAGCGAGTGCGCGATGAGGAACTAGTCGCTCAGTCGCAGACGGCTAGTAGGAAAGACAGTGCACGACAATGCGACGAGTAGCTCATCGCCCAATCGTGAGTCAATTCGCAGTCAGATAAAACACGGTGCGATAGCGCGACGGTGAAATCAATCGCTCAGTCGCAAAGACAAACAGTTCAGTCCTGGTGTGCGAGTGAGCGACACCTTGTGCATCGCAAGGTCACAGGTGACTTGACGGTTAAGTGAAAAGCATGACGAGTGCACGACAAGCAGTAATCACTCAGTCGCAAGGCAAAGGTCAGCTCGGGAGGAGAAGGTGCGAGTACGCGACATGAGCTAATCGCTCAGTCGCAAAGAAAAGATTAGCTTGGATGAGCTCATCGCTCAGTCATGAAGGAAATGGTAGCTCAGGTTATAGCACGGTGAGTACGCGACTTGAGCTCATCGCTCAGTCGTAGGGACATAGCCAGCTCGTGTAGAAGTGCAGCGAGTGCGCGACTAATGTGCATCGCAGACTCGCAGAGCAAAGAGCAGCTCATGGAGAAGCAGTGCGGGTGTGCGATTTGAGATCATCGCTCGGTCGTGATAGAAATAGTAGCTCGGGACAATGCAATGCGGGTGCGCGACATGAGCTCATCACTCAGTCGCAGACGAAAAGAAAAATCAGGTAAAGACATTGCGAGAGCACGACGAGCAGGTCATCGCTCAGTCGCAGAGCAAAATGTAAAAGGTCTATTTCATTCGCGACTACGCGATGGAAAACAGAATAGTCAAAGGGTCAAATATGCTGACGTGTCAGAAGGAAAAGACATTGAAAAGTCTTAACCGCCAAATAGAAAAGGAATGACATGAAGGAAAAGAGACTATCCAGAATGTCGACCATGCAAAGAAGAGATGACAGTTTGCATACGAGAATGGAGAACAGAGAACAGCTGGAAGACTAAGCTTGACAGGTAACCACCAGGGTTACGAAATCAAGGAGAAGCCAGAGATAAAGAAGAGAAGAAGAATCAGTGAGAGGGTTCAGTTCAGATAGTTCAGTTTAGTTCAGTTGTTGAAAAGAGTTAGTTAGTTGCAGAGAGTAGACTAGTCAAGCATATTGTAATCTTCTGTATTATTAATATAAAGAAGTTTGTCTATACTTTGCGTGTTCTGTTATTCTGATCAGACTTCTGTAAAGTATTATTTTGTTTCTGTTAGATAACATGGGTGCTTCTTGACTCTGATAATCTGTTCTAATGGATTGTGACAGTCAAGAAGCATCCACCTTGTACATTATGTTTGTTTTTGTATTTGTGTTAGATGAGAAGCTAGTCAAGTTTGCAAACAAGTCCTAGGCGAGCCTATGGTCTGGTTAGAGACTTGTAGGAAAGATAGATAAGTAAGAAGGTTCATGACTGTAGTGATTCAGTCATGAAGAGTGAGAGACAGTAAGGAGTAAAACATTTCGGTGGGTAGGGAACCTAGGAGAGAGGGAAGATAAGTCCTTCTGGTTAGGGTCTGAGAGTAGCCCTAAAGAGACTCAAGTGTGAGTCTAGAGAGAGTCCTAAATTGAATAGGATTCCAGGTGAGATTCCTAGAAGAGAGTAGGAATTTCAGAGAGTTAGGTGATCTCCCCATCACATTGTTTGGTGATTATTTATGGTTCCATAAAAAGTATTAGAAATATTTTTTATTTGCTATATTTATGAACCTAATATTGATAGACAGATTCTTAGAGATAAATGGAAAAAAGGGATAAATCAAAGCATAAAGACCCATGATTCAATGTAGATGAATAGTAAAAACTTACCTTGGGGAAAGGCAATCGTGCATCCAAGTCTAATGTGAGAAGCTTTATGGTATTAACATACACAATGTTAAAGGTTTAAGATATGTTATGCACTCTAAGTTTACCTTAGATTCACATGAGATGAATGAATATAAGGTAAAAAAATACATTGTAAATTATTGTTATGGAATAAACATGTAACAACATTTATGATTGGTTAACATTGATTTTGAAATTGTTGCCAGCTACATTAATTTCTCATTACCTTAGAGACAAATAACACATAAAATATTTCGTAAGATTTTCTAAATATTTACCAAAAAATGAAATAAATCACTACGGAAAAGATAATGTATGGCCATAGATTTGATAATGAAATGCATTATTTGTGGGTCTTATTTCAGTGAGGGTCAGTATCATAAGCCTAGTTGTAACTAAGTTCACTGAAAAGTTGTCTAACAACTGTAGCACTAAAGATTAGTCATCAAAGCATAAAAGAGAAAGAAACAAAAAGAGAAGAGAACAAATTTATTTTATGTTATTAATGATTTCTTATTGTTTTTATAATTAAATTTTCCCTAATTTTTTAATTTCAATTTCTTACATTAATTCTCATCAAATTCTATGAGGCATCTTAAAAGAATGAACAACAATCAAAAAGTTATAGTTTGACACTGTATCTCAGCAATCTGAATGGATGCAGGGAGAAAATAAGTTAATCTGGAAAGTAAGATCTTAGCCAAATATTAATGGAATATCAAGTGGACCTTAGAAAAGGATATTCCTTTGAGAAACTCAAAAACATTAGAATGTGCATCAGTAGAAGGCTTTTTTTTTTCTGCAAGTGGAAGCTTGAAAACATTATTTGTTTTATCCTTTCAAATAGTACAACGAGATGATAAATCTTATAAAAAATAAAACCTAATTAAAGTTTGATCTAGTGGTCATCTTTCAAGGGACCAAAATTGTTATCAATTTAAACTCTTATATCAAATGCAACCTTGTAGTCAAATGGGAAATTTTGGAAAATATAAGACTGCAGCAATGAAGTAGTATGACACTATAATAAAGAGTCTTCTAAAATGGGCAAATAGTAAATATGATAGAAAAATTCATATTGAGAAAGGTACACAGTCCTTCCTCATCCTATCCCAACACAATTGAGCATGAGTACTTTGTATGTGGAAGTTAAAATAAGTGTACTAACTTCTTTGAAGCCAGGTTCTTGTAGATACCATTTTTTAGAGACAAACTCTACGAATATATTCTTATTTTTTTATGAAGGTGGGAAGCTAAAAATACTAAACTAACTATCTCTAATCCTAATAGGAGTTTAGAGGATATGAATAGTAATAGAAGGTTAATGTACATTAAGAAAAATAGAAGGTGCACTTCAAAAATAGAGTTGTGTAAAAACACAGAAAAAATGGCTACCCAGTTCTTAGGAAGTATGAAGGGAATTTATTTAATGGTGGATACTCAATTTGGATAACCATTTTCAATAGCCCATACTTACTAATTAATTGTATAATAGTGATAATAAATCTTAACATAGTTAAAACTAGAAACTCTATGTTAGAATGAATAAAATCCATAAAAATCTCAAAGAAGAATGATTTGGTAAGAAAAAAGAAGAGGAGATATTGTCAATCATAATTTAATGGTGGGTTGATCTTGAAACCAACCAGCCTTACAATCTCTAGTATGGAAAGAAAAATAGGAATGCTCTAATATATTAGGCCTTCAGCTCTCAGGCATTTTACATATTAAAATACCCCTTGGAAATTTGTAGAGATATGGGAAAAAACCATGAACTACTGCTATAACTTTTGTTTGTTATAAAGCATGAAGAGAAAAGTATATGATGTACTCATTAATTTCTGGGCATGTCCTTAATTCAACCTCTCCAGAGCGTAGATTTGTCCTTTGCTAGTACCTACATGTTAATTTGTAAATAAGAATCGACATTAGAAAAGAAATACCAAAAAGACCAGGAAAGTTGCAAAATGCATTTAAAAGCAGAGAAAATATTTATAATCAATAGTCATCTAATGACAAATATATATCACGCAATTAAAAATTGAACATCTATTAGTTTTAGAGACTGCACTTATGAGTAGATATTAACTAGATGATTTTTAATACCAAACATATCATATTTAGTTTTACTAGCAACATCAAACTCAATGATGATGTTTATGAAAAGAAACTTAATGTTATTTTGGCTTAAGATAATTTACTTATAAGGAATATCTTAGTTGACAAATATCATAAAGAAATGCTATAATTAGTGCTACTAAAATAATATTATTTTAAAAACAACTTGAAAGGAATGAAGATATTCAGCCCAAGGGATAAGAAACTATACCAGAGAAGCCACACATAAGATTGATTGATTTTTTTATTGACATAGCCATCATAATCCACAGTTGCAGTCATTTCCAGGTCTAAGATATCAAACAAAAGTCTGATTTTTCAATCATTTCAGGTCTGGTTTGCTGAACAAAAGTTTGAAATTTCAGTCATAGTTAGATTCTAAGTTTGTAATGATTTTGCACTATGAATTGATGCAAATAAATGTTTATTCTTTACATTTATATGTCATTTATGTATGATTTATCTTGTGAATGAAATCTAAAGTAAACAAACAACGAGCTTCAAGTTTGGTTTACAATTTGCAAAACATATTTTCACAAAAAATTAGGGGTAGACCATTACATCCTATATTGAATAATAGAAAAATGGTGAGTTGACAAATCTCTAAAATTTCTCCTGAATCACCATTTGTGGGTGTGGAGGACTCATTCATTCAATAATACATCTTTTGTGGCATTGTGTTTCTATACAATAATTCTACACAACAAATAACAGTAAATTGTCTTCAATGCAAATTTTTGATCTCTCCACTGTATAAAACATTGGAAATAATTAGATGCAATGTAGCTGGTTTGTTGAAAATTCAAACTTTGGGCTTTTGGAATTATTGTGGAAAAAATATAATGGATTCAGAAGTATGCTTTTGGGGTTCTCCTTTTTATCATTGGTAATGCTAAATATTATCAATTTCCTATTAAAATAATGAAAATCATAATCTTATTTTATGGATGGGTCACATATAAGGGATATGTATTACATTAATCATACCTCGATGCAACCATAGATCCCATTTTTAAATTACATTTTTGAAACAACATTTTAAAAAAATGCATGGTTTTAGAATACACGGTTGACTGTCAGGTCTCACCACATGGCCATTGTCATTCATATATACTATCTACCATTATAGTTTATAGTTTACAGGTAGACTTATGGTAATTGTTAAAAAAATGCACGTGTCTTATCTTTGTTTCTACATCTTGCATTCTCCTATAAACGTGGACTAAGAGCTTTCATACAAGGACAATTATCCTCCTTTTTAACATGATAAATCCAAAGATCATAAGCATCAAAATATCTCTTCATATAACATTCAATTCTATCCATAATATTTTGATGTTTTTGAAGATTGCAGTCATAGTAACGATTCACATTTTCTCCCGTTCTCTAGACCATTGTTCCTCAGTTCAGGTCAGTGTGAATTGAACCCCATTTTCACTTTTATAGTTGGGATTTTGTGGGGACTCAATTTAGTATTGCCTTATTATCTCTTTTTGTATTTTGATTTGTTCGGTAGATTTATGTCCCTTCAAATTATTTCCTAGTGGGTAATTGAAATTTTATATTTTGTAGGCAAATTTTGGATGTCGATTCCAGTGAAGTCAATTCAGTTGTTGTTTTGGGCTCTTTAGCACCACGGTAAGTAAAGTAATTATGCCATATTAGGAAATATGTGATACTACCTAAGAGGGTCTACTTATCATGCAATTATGAAAGGTGATACATTGTCTCAGTAATAAAATTCCCAGCAGCAACAACAGATATACAATAATGGAAGCAACAATGTTTATCAGTTCGATAGGATTTATCAACGAAAATAACAAAAAGAGCCCATTTTAGTATTTTTAAATCTCTCTCGAGAAGAACAAGAAGGACCCATTTTTCTACCACCACCATTAATATCCCTAAGCTCTATTTCAAATTGATTCGCACTACAATTATTGATATTCTGGGTAGTTTGGAAATAAATTTTGTTTGTTTGATATTATTGAACATTGTTTCATTTTTTTTCTTTTAGTTTTTTTTTGCACTTGGATTATCACTGTATTTGCATAATGTCTGTACGAAATCAATAAAATCTGATCTACAATTTTATGTCATGTGGGTTCTTAAATAGGCACTGGTATATGAAAATAAGAGGAATACCCTCATAGATACAGGACACGGGTTTTAGTTGCTCACCAAAGGAATCTGCCCAATTTTTTTTAATAGTTTTCTCTGAGAGAATAGAGGATTGTGAAATTCCAGCTTGCCAATTGAAGTCATCATCTTAAATGGGCACTCGTAAATGAAAATAAGAAGAATACCCTCATAGATGCAGGTCACAGGTTTTAGTTGTTCATAAAAGGAATTTTGCCTATTTTTTTTAATACTTTTCTCTGAGAAAATATAGGATTGTAAATGCCCTATTTTTTAATACTTTTGTCAACCACTTACAAAAAAATGGGTATGGCATCCAAAATGGATGGAAAATGACCCAAAACACCTAAGACAAGATAAATCATGGTCAAACAAGACCTTAGACACTTCTGCAACTTAGAAGCATTATTGCATAAAACACCTAAAACACCAAAGACAAAGACAGTCCAATGAACTAAGGAACCCTTGGTTTATCAATGTACCAAAAGATCCTTGTCCATACAAGATGGACCAAGATAAACCACTAGGATGGTTTAGACACATCCTCTTATTACATTGAAAACAAAACAAGAAAACTCAAGTCCTAGGTGTCCTGCACCATGGAGGGTCTCTCTTTCTGTGGTGCATCAAAGAAATTTAGTTGTCTATTTGCACAATTATGATGCCCTCAAAATGATGGCACTAAATTTCTTGAATTGTTTATTTTCCATTAATGAAGAAGAAGCCTTCAATAACACAATAGATCCATATAATTGTCTCTAGGTTATCATCCTCACTTGCAAGAATGGGCTTATGAAGAGGTGAACAAAGGGGCTCAAACGCTAGAGGGTTTAAGGAAGTTGTGCTATTGTGAAGGAATCCTGGGATGATGACTTGCATATTATGGAATTTTTTAAACAAGAGATTCAATCTGCAACAACTATTAATTGGGGAGGAATGAAAACCCTACTAGGGTTTTACACCATGACCATCTCAAGAGGCTTATTGAAAAGATAAAGGTGAGGGATGAAAATATTAGGGATCAACTTGAAAACATTGAATGACGTTGTTTTTTGGGTCCTTATTTCCTATCATCACTTATCTTCATCGTCCCAAAAATTTGTTACATGATGGTTTCCATGGTTGTCATGATGACTTTGTATTGTAGATCAATGCTCAATTTTGCATAGCCTCTTGTGTTTTACCAATAGTTGGTGTACCCAAGTAGGTTCATTGGGAGTGATTGTCCAAATCAACCAAAAATAGGAACTTGAATCATCAAGTTTGGATGCTATATTGAAGTTAGAAGTTGTTTTCAAATGTGTAAAGCCTATATTTTTCAAAGATGTAGAGCCTATAGTAAGAGATCTACTTGAAAAGTTGAGAGATTCATTCCTAGAGGACAAGTGAAGCTATAAGCTCTGCATCAAGTGGTATCAGATCTCAGTAAGAGTTCTTAGGAGAAAGACATGATGTTAGTGGGAGATGGAGAAACCAATTTTTGAATACCACTTGAAGCCTTGCAATGTTGAGAGTGGGATAAAGGCTACATTTGAGACCCTAGATAAGGAACAACATTATTGAGCTTCACTTTTTTTGAGAATAGTTTTATATTCTGTACTAAACAGGGCCAACCACGTGAAGGTGGAAGCTCATTTGGCCCCATCCCCCGCCTAACATCATTCTAAATTCTGCGCTAAAATCTAACTTTCATTCATTATTTTATCCATTAATAAAATTTAACATTCATCAGCACATTATAAAATTTATGAACATTCAATAACACATAATTAAATTCATTGGCACATAAAATTAGTCATTATCAATTAAGGTGCATAGATGAAAACCATTTATTTTTTTCTTTTATTTTCTCGATTTGAAATCGTTAAGAGGAGCATCGGTGTCATCATGATCATCTCCCCTCTCATCAGATCTCAATGCATGTCTTGTTCTATATTGATGCAAAGGGGGGTCATATGCAATAATATATAAAAGGGTTAAATTAAAAATGTTTTATTATAATTTGTTACAAGCATTTCAGTACTTTAATGGACATAATCGTATAGCTCTTTATCTGATCTAGTCACATCATCAACTTTGAGATCAAGTTGTCTGGCCTCAACCTCAACCTACTCATTAACAACGGCCTCTATACTCTCTGGAGCTGCAATACAAATTGTTACATTAATCCAAACACCTATTGCAATTAAATTTGTATTACTACACCAATCAATTTAAGATGTTTACTTGTATTAATAATTACAAATAAAAAATTGAATAGAAAATGTATACCTCCATCACTGTGATGCACATCCAAACCAACATCATGATGCACAGGTTGTGTACCAGAATCAGCAAGCTACATTCCAATTTGATATGCATTCATGTTATCATTGTTTGCTTACTTAAAAAAATATACTCACTTTATGTTGGAACTTAACATCAAATAAAATAATTGGTAAATAATTAAATTTGAAATAATCATCATTTATCTTACTTACCATGATGGATCCATCAGTATAACCTTGTGCACTTCTTATTCTTTCAGCCATGGCTTTATAGCCTTGTTGGAAGCCAATTCTCTTATCCTCTTCTGTGAGACTTATATTGAACTCCACACCTTGCATTTTTTCTTGGTATCGCCAAATTTTATTTCATTATTTCATCAAAACAAAAAATATTAAAAATTATAAATAAATATTATAAAGATCAAATTATTATTTTTAGTGTTAAAAGCCATCTACAGATTGTATTTTTCCTCATATAAATCTGATAATATTAACACTTACAACTCATGCAACAAGTTTGGAATAACCACCAGAGCTGAGCTTGTGTTGCCTGCACTTTTGTTTTCTTTCCTTTGTTGCCTTTGATGTGTCAGGAAATATATGAAGAGATTGAAATATTTTAGTTCATATAAATATAAAGAGTATTTAGTACACAATTACATAATTTTGTTGTCTGGTGGTGTAATTCCTTTTTTTATTTCATTTTTATCGTTGGCATCCATAATAAGACGTTGTGACTCTAAATCGGGAATGCAAAGGGGGCACTGGTACTTTGGGTTTTTTGATAATGTACACCTATTTTAGTCCCTAATATACCTCAAACATAACCTAACTTTCTGAAGGAGTATATTCTTCTCAAATGCATGAGGTCCAAATAAGTTATTCATACTCTCTACGAGAGCATCCTTTAACTTTACATCTTGGACTTTCCACCTTTTAAGAAAAAAAACTGTTAGATTAAAAAAAGAAGTGAACTTACGTTTAATATAGTTTAAGAAATGGATATAATGATAACTATCCTAGCAATGATATGAAATCAAAATAGTGGATTGGGGTTTTAGTTTGGATATGATGTTCCACCATGTACAAAGGGTGGGCCCAAATATCGGCAAATACTCGTCATTAAGTTTATCATAAAAAAACATCATTCCCTGCAAATAATCATGGGATCATTAGTCAAAGGATATAATAGTATAAAATAAGAATACAACAGATGTAAGCTTCTCATATTGAATGCAAGGTGTAATTAACATATGATTGTATAGTAAATGAAAGGTCCAATATTTAAAGTACCTAGAAGTTTTGTTATTTTCAAGGGAACTCCTTCTTCATCACTCACAAGCAATATCCAATCCTTCATCATTCCCCTTACTAGGAATACGAGTACATCCATGAAATTCATCATCATGTGATGTATCTCCTATTGCATAAATTGAATCGATTACAAAAGGCCCCTAAGAAAGAATACTTCAAGGGAAATAAACATCTATATAATGACTGAGAAAATTAAATCTGTGTATGAGTATGTGGTTTCATGGCATTTGTGGCCATGATAAGCACTATTGACATTGCAAGAGGCACTACATCTGATCTTGTCATCGTATGAGGCAGAAATAATAAATGATCATTGACAAATGCTGAAGAATAAGATTCTTAGAGAATAATAAAAGAACTTATTAGCATGGACAATATTGTTAGTGTGTAAAACAAAGATAGTCCAACATGCGATCTACCTAAACTGCCTACAGTACCCTCATCATGGGCATGAGGATCAAAATTATGCAAAAAAGATGTAAAAGAAACACGTTTGCTTATTATTTAATGACATAAAAGACTAGTATAACATAACAACTATTGTTGAAATTTTTTTATAATTAAAATTTACATTAATGCTTACTCTGTAATTTTGAGTTAGGTGCACAAATTCAGTTTCCCTCTTTTGTGACTCAGTAGTCAAAGGGAATATAGTTGCCAATTGAGCCACTCTTTTTCCAATTTTTTGGAGACATTTTTTAATTGTAGAGGCCGAGTCATCACAAATAATGAAATCAACATCTAGGTCCTTGTCAAAGGACTCCTCCTGAGGGACTATGAGTTCCTTTCCCTTTCTTTGCTGACCACCTATCTATGACAACAATATTACAAACACTATTAGAATTAATCTGAAACAGTGATGAAAATAACATAATAAAAAACACTATTTAACATTTTTCTTCTATCTAATTTGTAGTACAATAACAAAGAGGTTTACTTGTTGGGAAGAAGTGCCCGTAGGATCATCATTGTCCCCTCTTTGTGGCTACTCCAAATTGTGGCCCTGTATTATTATTTAAAGTTAACTAATAATTAGAAAGGACTCGATTAATAAATTTCATTAGAAGATGTTGATGGAGATGAGGTGGATGATGAGGAGACTCTCTAGATGTGGCTGGAAAAAAAAACTCAATTATGTAATGGTACATAGTACGTACTTGCACCCCTATGATAGTGACATTGTTTGTATCTATGTGATTCAAATTGTAATCAATAAGCAACTCTTCCCACGCACGTATTAATTTTATCACACATATAAATACATGATTTCCCTCGCGCACCTCAAATATGCAATTGGGTTGCTTAATAGTTGACAGAGGTTGTGTTCTATTTATAAAACCTACAATATTCCCTTATGCTTTTGGCCTTTCATCAATGTATATAGCCACTCTTTTACTTTGTTCATTGTCTTTTTATTGAATATAATTTTTTAAGAGTGCATACCTATACATACTTTTTTTATATTGAACAATTCACATCCAACTTTTGTAATCATAACAAGGTCCAACATACTCCATCAATTTGATAAATTTTTTGTAAGAGACCTTTACGCCATCCATGGAAAATAGGCCCAAACCATGTATTAATGATGGTGCAATGTAATATATCTTGCCTTTAACACTAAAATCACTATTTATTGGAGGAAGTTCCTTGGGGACCGATTGTTTCTATAGATATTGGTATCTAAAGGGCACCTCAATGTTGCCTTTTCTCTCATCAGCATAAGAACATGACCCCTCTTGAGCAAGGAAAAATTTCATGTGTTTATTGAATTTCCTTCTAGTATTTTGACCTCTATTTGATCTTCCTAATTCAAATATACTACATGACTCACTTTCTTCTTCCATTCCTATATTTCCTTCTCTTGAGGAAGACACATCTAAAAAATACCTATTTGCTGCTACCTAAACTCCATCAAATGAGAGAGATACCAATTAATGCGAGATATTTTGCAAATTGTGAAATACATTAATCTTTATAGGGTGTATTGACTTATACCTATCAATCCATGAGACTATGTGGGATGCTCGTGAAAGGTGTTTGGGTACCTACATATGTAATTCAATTATCTTATGTTAGCTAAAAAATTCATGATACATATACTCAAATACATAGTAAGTACATTAAAAACCATAAGCATACCATATGAATTAAAAATATTAAAAGGTACATCATAAATTAATTAGATTAAGCATTGATATCATAACTGTACACTTCTATCAAGAAATCAATAATAAATAGATTAATTCATGATCACATAACTATACATTTCATTCATGTCATTGATCTTCTTTTTTATCCAACTCATCACCATGATCATCGTCATCATCGACATCATCACCACCACCATCATTGTCATCATCTTCGTCGTCGTCATCATCATCATCATCATCATCATCAGTAGCATCATGATCATCATCATCGTCTTCTTCTTCAAGAAAATTTGCATCAGGAACATCATCGACTAACTGTTGATCGTGGTCATCATCTACATCATCTTCTATTTTTTTGCAATCTTCTTCTTCCATCGCATTATACCTTATTAGCCTTCCTCTTCTATCATATCTTACAAAAAATTACCGACCTGATTTATGTGGAACCTCTGAGTAAAATACTTGCTCACATTGGCTTGGAAGAACATAGGGCTCATCCTCAACTGGCTCAAACCACCTTGTATTAATCATTGGAAATCCATTGTTATGTTCAATAACATTTCTATCAAGATCATTTTGATTAATTCATGGCATGTACCATCTGACAACGAAGAGAAATAATATGAAGGAATTAAAGTCACACTCAAATATATCCTCCAAAATTCCATAGTATCAATTTTCTGACTCTCAAGGATGTAAGTCATTTCTAGATGAAATATTAGTCACCTGAAAGACTGCACTTATCCTAGAATCACAAGTTTTTTTTTTCACCCAACTTTTTGATATGAAATTTATGACCATTGAAAAACATAGCCTTGTTGTGTTTGACCTACAAAAATATGTCAAACATGTATAAATTATTGCATTGAGAGTTGAAAGATGTACAGGTGATTAACAAATTTATACGTACCTAGAAATCTCTTAAACCATATGCTAAATCTATTTCCCTTTGTATAACATTTAGATCTCCATTACGATGAGATTATTTAACCAATGAAGACACAACTTCCTATGTTAATGTGTGACCTAAATGATGACATCATTCAATCCATACTGTCATCCAATCTTGATTGTTTGCAATATAGAAATGTATTGCATCTCACTTTCGAGCAGCTATACAAAAAATAAAATAGACGAATTACAACCGATTAATTTTGAAGATTAAGAATTAATTAAAAGCTATAATAAAATCTTATAATTTATTACCTCTCACTTTCCTCAATTTACCTTTCCCCACCAAGTACTCCCCTTCAGATTTTCTAATGGTGTCGAGATCCCAAATACGATCTATATGGATCTTTGTTGCATGCTTAGGAAGATATTCAGTAATGTACACCATAGTCTAGACTAGTATACCATATATCCCTCCACCATATAACCCTTAGGACATGCTCTTTTTCAAACCAAAGCCTTCAAAAATTTCAAGTGCCTCTCAACCATACATATTGACCGAGTGTGTACGGGTCCACACAATTCAATATCCTCAACTTGGTGTATGAGGTAGTGTTCTTGTGCATTGAAAAAGGTTGAAGGTAGACACTTTTTCATTTCACACATTATATGATAAATTCTTCTCTTCCAATATTTTATATCTTCTTTGTGGATTTATTTAGATGACAACCACCTACAAGACATTCAAGACACAAAAATATATAAACATGAGACTTTGCAATATATTACATAACAAGAAAAAAATTACGAATAAAATAAATATATAAAACAAATTGAACATATATCTTTTCTTACCTCTTGTATTTTCCAAGATCATATATCACTTGTTTTATATTATTGTCGAAGTTCTTTGGGAGAGATAGGGGTAGCATGTATTGCAAAAATTATAAAAAATAATCATGTCATTCTTTTCTCACATAATACAATGAAAAGTACAGGTAGTTTACAAATATATTTTAAATACAAAAGAACATGACTTACCTTGATGAAGGTATGTCAATCATGCATTTTCAACCCTGACCCAAATTCACTTTTCTTCGATATGATATTGCTTATCTTTGCAGTAAATCCTGTGGGAAATCAAATTTTTCGTATGACTTCTTTTATGGCATCACTTTGCTTCTGTGTTAATAACTAAGGAAGGGTACTTTATATGTTCGTAATGTTGTGCTGCTATCCCTTTCTGTTCTGTTGCCTTGGCAAAGATGTTTATGCTTTTCAAACTGTGTATCTTTTAAATTAGGTTGTAGGTCCTTGTAAAACCTGCTGAACTCTCTGGTTTTTTTTGTAAAGGTTTCGGGTCCTTGTAAAACCTATTTTTATTAATCAGAACTAAGGAAGGGTACTTATATTAATCCATTCTCTATTTCTATTTGATTCAATGAAAATTTTCATCGCATGATTGGATTCATGAGTGTCACTATAAATTTTGACAATTTTTTCTCTGTCACACCTTCCATCCAATATCGTCCATAGTGTCTCCATTACATTCTTTCCAATATGCATAGTGTAACACCCCAAAATTGGCACCTCACAATTCTAATCAATTTTGGTGCATTTTCTCATCATCAAAGTCCTATTGTACTAGGAAAATTCTCTTCCTAATTGACTGACTTAGTCTCAAATGCAGAAAACCTAAATTTGTAGAAATCTCACATTATATTTAATTCCTAAATTATCAAGGTTTATTAGCTAAAAATCCCTATGATTAATTAATTTAATTCTAAAGTCCTAAGTGCTCTTAAATAAAATTAATTCCACCCCCTTTAGCTAATACACATCAAAAGGAATTAAAAGAATTATTTTCTTATTTGAGTGAATTATCCTCAAAAGGAATTCCATAATTCCATATGAAAAGCCACTCATGTGGAAATAATTCATTCTTTTAATTAAATAATTCCTTCAAAATTGTCTCACCTTCCTCCATGGAGATGAAGATTTAGTTGTTTCTTTTCAAGAAACTCTTAATCCTCTTCTCAGGTTGTTCTATATTATGGACCTCATTTTCTTCATTTGGGAGGATCAATTAGAGAGCATCAAAATTATAGCAAAATCTTGTCTCATTTCTTTCATGTTTTTAAGCCTTTATTACATAATTAGCATAACTTCATTTAGAGTAATGGCTTATTGCATCTTAATATAGTTTTCTTACATATCTAATAGATTAATTTTATCATCTTTTCAAGATTTCTAGAATAAATATGCATTTCAATTCTTTAATTCTAATGACATTTTTCATATAGAGTAATTTCAATTTTTATTTTTATCATACTTTAAATCCTCCATTTTAGCAATGGTCATGGTTGTTGGATCTTGTTTTGAGAGTAAATTTGACACCCCAACTAAATAGGAGGCAACAGGTCGATTCAATCAAGTTTGTGAAATGGAAAATTCATGTTCATCTTTGCAAATTTGATGATTGAGCAAGGACTATGTTGGGTTTGTGCCTGATTTAAGAGGTCACATTCAAGCACACACACATAGTATCAAACAAATGGATAATTTGCAGCTGCTTGTAGTAGGTCAACCTACTAAATTGTCTGGCATAACTTTTTAGTCCCTTTGGAAGGTGCCCAGTAGTATTTCATTGATGACCTTCATGATCATCAATTGCATAATCAACAAAAAAAACACAATAAAAATATATAAATCCCAAACATAAACCATTAGGTAGAACGGTAGTACCTTGATGATTTATTCTATTATATTCCAACTTCCATAGGAGATTTGTCATTCTTTGTGTCTTAGATGTAGTATATTATTTCCCATTAAAAATATATTTTTTGGTAGTTTGATACTTATGGTTTCTATGGAGGAAGTTCTTATACTCATCAAACACCTCCTTTCCTAAACTTTTTGAATAACGAGTTTTCATCTTTGGACAACAAACTGGACATGTAAATTTTCCCTTTGTTTGAAGACCTACAAGATAATGATACAATTGGATTAAATATGTTAATTTTTATATTTAGAATTATCATGTGCAATTTGAATTCACCATAACATACCAGAAAAATGTGTTAGCCCTATGACATCATGTATTATCCATACAAGCATTGCATGGAATTGATTATTTGTGTCCTATTGGTCTAGAGATGCCATGCATAGTGACACCATTTCATAACTCTAGAAACTCATCAATAAGAGGCTCAATATATACATTCATATATTTAACTTGGTATTTACCTAGTTGAATGAACAACAAAATTACATAATTATTGTGACCATTTTACTGCAAGATTTATAATTACATGCAGATAACTATTAAATGATCAAATACCTAGATCAATAATTGCCAACATAATTTTCTCCCTCTTTATTGACATCCATGGAGGAATGTTATTGTTGATAAAAAAAATAGGCCAAACAGAGTAAACAGATCTTAGCTCTCCAAATGGATTGACATCGTCCGCTACCAATGAAAGCTTGAGATTTTGAGGTTCTTCGATAAAGTATGGATATTTTTCCTCTATGTCCTTAAATGCAGAACCATCCACATGCATTTGAATAATCTCATCTTGAATCCTATTGTGTGCATGGTAATCCATAAATTGTGCCAAGCTACTACACCTAAAAAATATTTTCATACGTGGTATAATGGGGATGTAACGAAGAACCTTGTGAGGCACATTTTTTATTATTTGACCTATTCGATATATAATCATATGACATTTAGGGAATTCTATTGCAAATTCATGTTCTTTATGATAAATAATATGATCATTGGGACAGGCATCTATTTCTTGATACTCCATTCCAATATATTTCATAGTGGCACATAATTCTCGGTATGAGCGAGGGAGAATATTCGATGGTGGTAACAAAAACTCACCTATCAATCTATAGAAAAAAAAATATAAGTTGTTAATATTAACAATATTTATGGTACATGTTTCACTCTTTAATTACTATAAGCACATATATCACATACCTTAGCATACGTGACATTTTTATATTGGATAAACCATTCATAACCTTCAAGGTCAACAACAACAATACAACAGAGAGAATATTTGTTTCAGAACCTTTGTAAAGGGTCATGTCTGCCTTCTCAAGTAGAGGTATATCATGGATGACATCAATGTCATCTTGATCATCATCTTCAATTGCACCAGTACCAAATATGTCATGGATCAATGTATTAGTACCATCATCTTCAAATGTGTTAGTTGGCGCATGACTGTCATCTTCCATGGGATCATAATCTTCATCTTCAATATTCACACCTCCATGATCCTTTACTTCCAAAACCATATTCTCCCTATTCGCACCTCCATGGTCCATATCACATACTTCCCTGGGGAAGTCGACCTATATAAAAATGATGAACACAAATAAACCATGATAATGATCTCATCATCAAGTGTATTTCATATATATGTATATGTGTATATATATATATATATATATATATAAATTTTAAAATAAATATAATGAAAAACTTACCAATTGATGATAATCAAACCCCCCTTCAATGTGACCATTATCCCTACAATGTCTCTTAGATGTTTTGATTAGCAATCTTCTAGTGTTTAAGCCCTTACAAATTTTGCAGGGACAATAAAAATTTCCATCGCCTTTTCTTTTGAAGTTAGACCATAATCTATTGATTGTAACTCCATTCTGTTCTTCACTTAGATTATCGAACATGATCCTTCTTCACTTAGATTATCTATAACCTAATTATATATAGAAATTGAAAAGTTAGTTATGAAATGATGCTTTAGTGTAGTATACCAAATTGAAATACTTCTACTATTGTAGTCTTCCACCTCAAAATATTTCCTATTGTGGCAAGAAAGAAAGATATTCAAATAATATGGTAGTTTATAAATCAAAATAAAATATCATATATATTATACACAAACTATAGCAAAAGTGCATCAAATTTGACCAAGCACTACTGGGAGCTAGAACTGGCAACAAATGGACTTGTTATGATTTTCACAATAGTACATTTGTTGCAGGGTAAGGTCCCAGTAGTGCTTAGTAAAATATGCATGGTGAAGGTTGTATATGTTTTATATGTTGTGTGTGTGTGTGTGTGCACACATAAAAAGGGGGCCTTTATTTGATCTTAAAATGACAAATATGCCTATCTAATGCTTTTTGAGGGTGCAGGGAACAAAAAATGGAGGCAACTTGAGACCACAAATGGAGGCAAGTTGTTGATTGAGGGTACAGGGAACAACACCCGTCAGTACTTTTATCGAATTATAAATTTCAATTTTCAACCATTCTATGAATATATAACATGGATGTAATCATATCAACTGAGTAAGGAGGACTTTCAGACAAATGAGGAGGAAACGCCTATGACTGAAGATGATGAGGTCAGGGGTAATGATGTTGGAAACTAAGAGATGGAAATAGAGGGAGAAGAAAAATAGGGAGATGATAAGGAGGAGAAAAAGAATGATAACAAGGACAAGGAGGATCAAAATGAGAAACTGATCTTGAAGGCTGAAAATAGGAATAAGAATAAATAGAGAATGGACCCCGAAAAGGTTGGTTTTGATATTAATGATAGAATTCCTAAAAGTAAAGAGGACTACGGGGCGAGTATGGAAGACTGGCTTAGTGAGGAGATGAAGATTATGAAGTAGAAATTGACTGAGATGCAGGAAGCTATGGAGATTTTCAAGTCCAAGCTTGAGGAAATGGATAAGGACCTGATAATTAAGGTAAATAATAGAAATAGTGATGAGGAGCTCACTGCTAAAGTTAATGCTATTGTGGAAGAAAAGATGCAAGATATGAAAAAGAAAATTAGCCACAATGGGCACATGATACATGTCATTCTTAAACATAGCAATGAAGGGCTTCAAGTTTTGGTTCAAAACCTAAAAGCATTATATTCTTACCTGGAAAGAAGCCTACTGGAAAATAAAACAATTACCATGGATGAAAAGGCAGGGAGCTCGGGCCCAGGGTCAAGAACTCGTAGTGGTCTTAAAAGGAAAATCCTAGAGATCCCAAAAGAGATGATAGAGCTGAAGGAGTCCATTGACAAGATGGAAGAAATGCAGAAGGAGGCAGAGGAAGCCTACCAAAGTATGATTTAGTGTCTTTTCTTCAATTTTGGATATTCTGCTGGAAGTTGTCCTAGAAATTGTGCTGGAAACTGTTCATTTTTTTGGCAGTTCTTTTCTGTCCTAATTTGGTCTTGGGTGTTTGTCGGGGTCCTTTCTTTTGTTCATTGCAGGCTTTCTATGTTTGCATTGGGATTATGATTTTTTATCTCTAGTAGTCTTTTGTAAAAGGTTTCGGGGTCCTTTCAAAACCTCTTTTTACCTTTATCAAATACATGGATGTAATCTCAGAAAATAAAAAATGTAGACACAACATATTACTTATTTTGTTATTCTACATTACTTACTATTTCAGTGCACATTCCACCTATAACTTGATCAAGTCTTGTTTGATGCTTCAATTTTGTGTTGACTGTCATGTAGAAGTACACAGTTTTTTTTCAGAAAAGTCCAAAATATTTGATCAGAGAAGGTATATGCACAAGTGACAAGCATGCTGATTTGACCAAGCACTACTGGGAGCTTAACCTAGAAACAAATGGACTTGTGATGATTTTATCACAATAGTACATTTGTTGCTGGGTAAGCTCCTAGTAGTAGTGCTTAGGTAAATCTGCATGTTCATCACCTGTGCATGTACCTTCTCTAATCAACTCTTATGCATTCATTTAATATTTATTCATATGCATTAATCCCTATAATTTATTACATGATTCTCTTAAATTATTTCCCCCTCACATGACAATTAAATTTTACAATATGTTTATATCTAAGGCGTGTGGGGAAAACCCTTTGGAGAGAAGAACCTCACCCTCTAAAACTCACCCAATATGTTATTCAAAAAACAACAATAGAATAAAATACTTGTTGAGAAAGATCATCATAGGAGTATCAAAAACTCAAGATTTAGAGGTAACTCAACATTATAAGACTCTTACATTCAACCTTCATCTCTTGCACCTAATAAATAGGAGATAAAATACATGAAATTGAAAAATTACATTACAAAACAATGAGCTAAAACTACCTAAAAAAGTAGTACCCAATTTATATACAAAACATGTAACTAATGAATTGTGTTTTTCTTATCATCTTCACTACCAAAATAATCGCCCCTTTCAAAACCTTGAATTTTTTGAACACAAATTTTGAGAAACATTTGCAAGATTTGATCAACTTTGATATTTTGACACCAAATAACTTTGTAGACCTTAAAAACACATCAAATATGATCCAAATATCTCATTGCCACTATTGAAATTCCTATTCAACCTACTTCGATCTATTTGACCACCTTTGACCAATAGGGCCCAATAGGCCAATTAGGTACATTTGTGGCACTAATTGCCTTACATCCAATACCAATTGAATTAAACAAACATAAAATACTAACTTTGGCCTTGACATGGCCTTATTACATTGATTTAAATGTAGTCTATTCAAGGTGTGTTTATTCATAGCAATTAATTTCAGTGTAGTCTACTTGTTGCTACAGATTTCAAATCATTTCATATCGGCAAAAAACCAGAATTCTCAATTTTGTCTATTCCTTGGTGTTCTCCAAAATTTATTTGAAGATAATGTATCTTTCAACAATGTGTGTGTTTGAATTGAATGGTGAGAGGAAATATCAGAATTCTTTATTATTTCTATTGCTATCATTTGACTAAATTTATCTTAAGACGATATAATCATATAATATTGTGTTTGTTTCAAGATTCAAGCCAAAGGGAAGAGATATGCATTAATGTCATGAAAACTACATGTAACCGAACTTGGTCTCTACATCCTGTCTGTCATGCCATAATTATTTAAATAGCTCACTCAGAAAGCAGATAGTCCCTTAAACTGGGATCTTGGTGTGTGACCTCTTTTAACCATTAAGAACTTTGATGTTCATACATTTGAGTGGAAGGGTTTAATTTTTGTTTTGTTTTTCAACATCTACTTTTGGCAGTCTCAATAATCTAGTAATAATTTAGGGTATCAATCAATAAATAGGGACCTATACCATATAGTATATCTGGACAATAAATTTTAAGTCGTCATTAAGGATGTGATGCAGTAAGAAGTGAACCTTCATAGAGGTCACCATTCTTAAAATGCTTTTAATCTATGGCTAGAAGACATGATCTCATTTGAAAATATCAAGGCTTTCACAATGGAGACCCGTGTTAAAATTCCTCTAGAACATGTTAAATGCTAATATGCACAAATTTTGAATGCTTGAACAAGATATATGATAAACTACCACATATATTTCTGATTGTTGCATAGGTGGGTGTCTTGGGTAAATTTGATAGAAGAGATGAAACCATTCATGGAACTAAAATAAGAGAATCTCATTAAAAATAAATGCCTCTAACTTCTCTAAGCCTCTAAATAAATCTATAATTCTCCAAACATGACATTACAAACAAAAACTTATATCAATCATATATGTGCAAGAGCTTATGATTGTAAATAGAAGTACCATGTCACAAGGAAAAATGGTAAGTCACATAAAGATTAGCTACATGGTATGTTGAATGCAACATCCAAAAAAAAAAAGAAACACTCCAAAGATTATTATCTTTTCACTTCATTCCATTATAAAATTCACTAAATCCTCTAAATATTCTCATAGCATTCATAAAATTTCCAAAAAAACTACAAAAAAAATTATTACCTTACCCAGATGTCTATGACTAAGAAACAACATGAAATACCATTTGTGTTGGCACTCAAATCAATTTCAAGGCCGATTACCAAACAATAACCCTACAAATACAACACATGTACACCTGAAACCCTTCAAATTATAGTTGTATTAGCTTCTCCTTAATGAACAGGAAAAAGGGGGAAAAGAGTTTGTATGGATATTAAGTGGTGAAAGAAAACAACACCACTAAAAATAAATAAAAACATACCAAAAAATAACACAAAATGTTGTATTTCAAGTAAAAATGTGATTGATCACTTTTAAGAAAAAAATTCCTTCAAGATTTCATAAATTTCAGCTACATTATGTTAAAATTTTATATGAATCAACACAATGTAATTTGTAACATCAAGAGTCAAAGGAACACACCAAAAATTATTTATCACAAGACAAGAAAAGAAAATAAGTTACATTTTTTTCATCTTACTAAACATGAAGTGTAGAATCAGACTCAACCATAGATTGTCATCTTAAAAGGTTGTGAAATATTTAGGCACACCAACCATATATTGCAGGTGCATTGTGGGTTGCATTATAATTAGAAGGATATGGCTTTATTCAATATCTCAAGGATCAATAAGATGATAAATATGAGTGCACTCCATGATCTATAGTGGTTATAAAGTGTGTTTCAACTATTCAAATGCCTTAGAAAAAGATATCTTTAAAAATTATATTTATTCTTATGTTGTAAAAAATTGACAAGATTAATTTATTATGCCTATAATAATATTTTTCATAATCTTATGATGACCAGAAGTGCCAAATCTTAGATCGATGTTATTAAAGGATGCAACATTTACTTGGAAATCATTTATAGCCTTTTTATGTTGTGTATATCTTGCAACCATGACATCTCATGAGACCATTTCTTTGAGGAAATTAGGAAAACAATTCACATGGCTCATGATATTCTTCCACAATATGCATTCATGTCAATCAGGGAAATCACAACTACAATGTTAGACAAAATTCCTCTATCTCAAGAATGATTTGAAGGATGTCCATACCATGTTACAAAGCTCCCATTTTTCCACATGTAGTGAAGATGTTGGAAAAGGTTGTGAAATATTTATAACTGCCAACTGTATTTTCTCAAATACAAATATACAAACGCATGTGTTAAGGGGTCAAAAAGTCACCTGCACTTCCTTCTCCAAGGAAAGCCCAGGGAGAAACATAGTTAATTGAATTTAATATCTCTTCATATGAAAATATAATAAAAAAGATCCATCTACACCAGGTGCTTTGGTTTTTCCTCCATAGGTAGTAGAAGAAGAAAAAAAACCATTATCATTTATGTGGTACTAGCTTAATCCCATGAGGAAAGTTGTAATATGTTTTTAGCCTTTCATATTAAAGAATTTATAACTAAAAAATGAGCACATTAGCAGTCTCTTTGTCATTTTCATGTGAATTACTCCTAGTGGTACTGAGTATTGAACCATTACAAATCATAGAGTGGGTTTGAATAACAATCACATGATTTGGGTCCCAACTTCAAAATTTTAGTTGCTTGAGTTAAAGGATAAATTAAAATTTAAGCTTAACAAGGTTGGTTCAAATCTTTAACTAAAAGAAGCATACAAAGGATGGAACAAGCCAACAAACAAGCCAAAATATAGTTGTAGTATTTATAGCTGAAATGACATATAACCCGATATATAAAAAAATCTAGATCATATAAATTACCTTCTACCAAGTTAAGTTTGATTCTTAGAAGGACTGGCAACTTTTTCCCATAGCGCATTTCATACTCCACTCTCTAAATAAAGATTTAATTGTTCACCTTTCAGAGAAGGTAGAAATGATAGATTAATTATTTTGTTATTCTGCAATACTTACTTTCAGTGCACGTTCCACCTACAACTTGATCAAGTCTTGTTTGATGCTTCAAGATAAATGGTTGTAAATATCTCACATATAGTTGTCTTGAACCCTACCAACATGCATGCCAAATGTAAAAAACATAAAAGGGCATCATAAATTTGGCAGTTATCCAAAATACAACTATGGATATTGCATGGTTATTGAAGTAGAAGATCTAGCCACTGGAGGGGGTGATTTTGTGGTAGAATCCTCTTTAGTATGGTCAATGGATGGTGAATCATCCACCAATTGATTGGTATGAAGATGGGGGTAAGACATTGGTTATTATGATGGAAATTGGTTATTAGGATCCATGTGATAGGGAATCATGGATTTGATGCTACCTTGAATATCATGTATATTCTATAGTCTAGAGGACAAGTGGATCTAGGAAATCCACAACTCTTGTGATAGGTCATCATGGATTTGATGCTACCTTGAATATCATGGAATGTGGAATGTTTTTAAGTTTGTTTGGGGTTTTAAAGTGTGATGTTAGAAGGATCCAAAACACTCACCAATTATTCTTGATCCCATATTCAGTGCTTAGAATGAACAAAAGAACCCTCTTGCAGCCTGGTAGAGGAGGAGTGAATTCTGAGTTTTATGGTTGTTTGCAGACTTTTTAAAGAATGATTGTTTGGAGTTGGAAGAGGTAGTAACAAAGGATCTTAAGAACCATGCTAGGATATTTTGGTTCCATGTTCTTTACTTGGGTTTAAGTAAAGATCATTGTTGCATTCCTAATAAGAATTAGGACAAAATCTGACAATTACGTGTTTGCAAGACTATAGAGGCCAGTTGACAGTGGAAAACGGAGTCTTAAGGGTCTATAGGAAGTGTGTAACCCTTATTAAAGTATGTGTTTGGTCCAAGATAGTGGCCATTGGTGGATTTGTGGGAGAGTATAATCTAGTGGCTTGTGAGTTTGAAGTTGTTGTCCCATGTTGGGATCACCTAGTATTTTAGGAGGTTGAGTGAGAAGTAGACATTCAATAGAGATAAAGAGTCCTATGATTGGATTGGATTGTGTTGTATTGGAGAAAAAAATCCAAGAGAAAGGAGGGTAGGTAATCACTACACTTCTTATTGTGTGCACTATGCACCAATGACTATCAGTCATAGACGATCAATAAGACTATCACAATGATAAGAATATGTTCAGTGGTGTTTTAAAAGACAGTGTGATTAGAGATAAATTCAAAAAAGATAGTGGTCACTTTGATAACAAGGAAACCATGCCAAAATAATTATTTACAATAAAAAAATAATTGTTGTATAGTATATTATCACAATGGAAAATAAGGACAACTGTTGCAAATGACAAAGATTACATTAAGAAAAAGAATTAGTACAAACTTAAGTTGAACAATTAGAATTTCTTTGAGTTCTTATGTTGAATGATCAAATATGTAGTTACTAGTACCTAAAAAATTAAAAGATGAATTATTGTTATTATAAGGTTGGATTATCTAAAGAAAAGGAGATCGTGTTCATGAAGAGGTTGTTCATCTGACTATTTTTAAGTTGTGTGTGAATAAGGAATAGCAAGCTAATGGGTAGCATATGCAACAAAAGGTAGGGTTGTGACAAGAAAACATGAGGTTAATTTGACACATAAGGGGGGACTAGTTGGTGTGTTGCATGGATTGGTCAAAGGGTTGGGTGTCAGATTTTGTATATTATTGTTAAGAAGGTTAAGTGGACTTTGTTGTTGCTAAACCATGCTAAGAAAGATTCTTGAGAGTGTGTGTGGAGTTAAAGAGTTTTTCTACTTATTCTCAATTTTGAGAGCTTTTGGTCTCCAAAAGCCTACCTAATTGGGTACATATGATTAAAAAAATCATCTCTTAAGTTAGCTAGACAATTAACTACAAATGACCATCCTTTAGGGCTTCTTATGATCTTGACTTGAATGGTTTCCTGCACAAATTCCACATAGAATTGGCTTGACCCTTTCTGAAAGAATGCATGCATGAAATTCAAAATTTAAGGCCATACAAGACTTGGTGTAGAACCACAATTGTCTTAGCCACTCAACCTGTAGACATCTTTGCCTATCAAGGTGACCTTCCTAGCTAGACATTACACTGCTGGCTGTAGTGACTAATGGTTACTACTTGTAGCATTGTACCACCTTGGCCAAGGTTTTATAGGTATAATAACTATACTTTGTGTTGTCATTGTCACTACTAGACTTGTTAAGAGTCCTTCTGAATTCTTAATTAGGTCTCCATGACCTTACATACTCATTGTTTAAAATCAAACATGATACCAACATTCCTTGGCCTTATGATAACATTACTAAGCCCCTAGGTTGACCATGATTCACCTTGATAATGCATATTATTATGGTTCAGAGTCCCTCCCAGGATATACAGACCCTCAATCTCTACCCATGTTTTACAACCCTTAAGGAATAAAAGTAGAAATTGAATCACAAAGTTAATTGTTCAACCCAGTCCAAACTTAGCTTTATTTAAGTTACAAAATTGGTTAAGATTAATATTTGGAAGCTTATCATGCAGAAATATAACATAATTAAATTATTTTGATACTTATTTCTCATCTGACGAAGATTTTTCTTTCTCATGTGATATAGATAAATCCATATACTATGGACAATAGAGATATTTCCAAGGTTCTTACTGGAAGAAGAAATGATGATCATGTAATATATATTGATATAACTAAGCCTTTTTCAAAATAGAGAAAAATGATTCTATTTAATGACTAATTCATTGGTACAACTATCTACTATTGATTGTATATGCACAACATATATCATTGCAATGATTGATTAATTAAAAATCATGGATCATAAATGCATATTGATGCGATGAATTCAATTCAAATAGAATGGCATTTTAACATGGTTCAATTCAAGTAATTATGAATTAGTTTCATCTTAGCATGATGGTGAATGAACAACAAGCAAACAAGAAGCTTAGTGTCATCTCAACATGGTGATTAATGAACAACAAATGAAAAAGAAGCTAACTTTAGGGCTTCTTAAGTTATCTAGACAATTAACCATATATGACCATTCTCTAGGGATTCTCAGCCATAAATGTTTTATTGAAAGAAAAAGACAAAATGTTTCAAACGTTTCACCCACTACTAGAATCTCCATGGTAACCCTTCATACAACCTAATAATTATGAAGTTGGGAATACCTTATGCATCCCTCATCTATGTGTAACAAGTATGGGAAATACCTATACAACAAGGGGCAGATGTCTTGTTTACAATACCGGTCACTATGTCACGGTGTCCTCCCTTGCAATAGATTAGAAGATCATGTGGACTAGTAGCAACAGACAAAGTCTCTCAACCTCCTTTTCTCCCACGTGACAATACCATCTTCAATAATTCAAAAAATGATTTGATTCACAAAGTCTCTCGACCTCCTTTTCTCCCACGTGACGATACCATCTTTCAAAATTTGGCCCCAAATGTAGTAGTGACCTAGTGGGGTAACCCCCTTTGCTCTTGTCTATGGAACATAAGAAGTAATACCCATAGAAGTAGGAATTCCATCTCTGAGGTTTTCTCTATGAAGACTTATCACATATGAAGATCATAGAGTCTCTAGGCTACAAGAACTAGAATTGTTGGATGAATGTCAGTAAGTGACATTCGATCACCTCAGAGCTTACCAAAAAAAAATTTCTAGAGGTTATAAAAAAAATTCAAACCAAGAGAACTTCAGGTGGGAGACCTAGTGTTGAGAGAAACCCCCCATAATGAGTCACAAAGAGAACAAAAGGGGAAATTTGAACCCAACTAGTTGGGTCCTTATATTATTACTGCAGCATTCAAATCTATATCCTATCATCTTTCCACACCTGAAGGAGAACACCTCTGGGATCCCATCAAGACTCTTCATCTGTAGAAGTTCTACACCTAAGACATTGTCGGTGATCAACACCATGTACATACTTATGATCCTGAAAAATAGATAAAATTTGAAAAAAGTCTTGAAAAAAATGATCATCTTGGTGAAAACCTGGTAAACAAGCGCCTCGATGCATCAATCAAAAAAATAAAAAAATACAAAAATACAAAAAAAATAAAAAAATAAGAAAAAAGTACCTTGGTAAAAACCTAGTAAACAGGCACCTTGGTAGAAAAAATAAAATCTCTGCCTAGTAGGTGAAAACCTGGTAAACAGATGCCTCTTGTACTCAGCGCTCCATCTATCAATACTCAGTCTTGGAAATTCTTCATTTTAGTTGTACATAAGCTTTCAGTAATTTTTGTGATACTTTATTTCTCCTAAGAACCCTCGTGGCTTGAAACCGATCCAAATTCATAGTCTGGGGGCAATCAAATTGACTTTGTCTGATTAGTATGAGTCAAGTCAGTTACCTTCAATCAATGTTTGTTACCAGGGGGCATAGGTCTCCAACTTTGATCGCATCTTTTGCGTACAGAGGAGTCATTAATCTTGTCATTTCTGAAGGACATCTTTCTATTGACACATGTGTTTCTGAACACCTTAATTAGAATTATTTCTTAACACTATCTTTGGGCTCATCTATGTTTCATAACACACAGTGGATAACACAAGCATAAAAAATAGATCAATAGCACTCAAACACATCGCACTCACAAGCACGATGGTTTTTCTCATCACCTCATACATATAGACATTCGAAAACTTTGAAAGTGGCTAAATTATTTTGAAATTATATTTGTATGATGTCTTTTCTCATTGATTTTTGTCAATCCTTTCTTTGTTGATTGCTTGTTGGTGTGGCCCCGATGATCCAACAATGTCAAATAAACTATGTGTATGTGATAAGTTCTCCTGCATTAAGGTGGCAAAGCCTCATATCCCTTGATCCTATTTACCTGTATGCTAATATGAGGTCAGAACTATCTCCTTGATTGTTATTTAACTTCTTGCTTATACAAGATCACACTCATGGTTATCTTGGCTTTGTGTCTTGATGCTTATGTTAGTTTACCATATATTATCCAATGAAAGTCATATTCATATTCTTATGGTTGCAGTGGCACCAGTAAGGATTGTATAGGCTCCAATGTTCCAAAATTTCTCGATGATGAAAAATTTCAAAACTAAAAGTTCAGTTACTACACCTTAGGTTGCATTCATGTTAGTCTTGCATCTGCATCAGCTTGGTGTTGAATTGGCATAATATTAGTATCTTTCTCCTATGTGAAGGTTTTTGGGTTCTTATTCATCAATATTCTCATTGTCAAGTGGTCAAGCTACATGTTGATAGAGACATGACTGACTACCTATGTTGACAGTTCATCTTTTACATACATGAGATGTTAGAAACATTACATTGCATTAGCATTACAGCATTACATGTCCATAAACATGATTAAAGTTGCATTGATACATCTATATGCATCACAAAAAAAAGAACTTAAAAACATTGCATCATTGCAAGAACTATCCATACATCTATATATCATATCACATCCAACAACTGCATCAACATCTACATAAACATACATATTCATCTACATAAAGCATAAAGGAATTGCATCCCAACATAGAAAATATTGTGAATCACATCATATTAGCACATGTATGAAGAAATCAAATCATATGTCTCTATATATCATCAAATGTGTTAGGGTTACATCTAAAAAATATACATAAATATTGGGGCAATGTCATCATAACATAAGACCAAAGATGGGTACAACATTGGAAAGTCTATCAATGCACTATGGATAAATCTTATCCATGTCCTCAGCATCAGGAATATGTGGTGGATCTTGTGGTGGTTGAGGATAATCATCTACAAGAGGCATTTGAGCACCCTCTGATTTGGCCATAAACTGAGAATACAAAACCACTTGTTGTGCCACGGGCACTACTGCATTGTATGCAACCACATAATAAGAAGCCCTACTAGTCTGTATGGTGGATACACATTGATAATGGTCTCTCTTAGCCTACATAGAGGCTATCCATTGATCCCTCTTAGCATGTACTGTGGTAACCTGATGATCTATGTCTCCTATCAAGTCTAGTATGCATTGATCACACTCTATGACCCTGTTCTATGCCACAACTACCTCTATTTAGAGAGTGCATACTCTCTCTCTAAATGAGAAAATAACATCTTGAGGAGTCTCTAGTGCCTATCCCTACTCTCCCTATCTAGGAACCTATCCCTACTTTCCATGCTCATCATGACCCTGCTCAGCCTAGGCATCCTGACACTATCTAACATGTCAGGTTGCTTCATCAAAAACTATAGTGTCATGAACTATTGTTGGGGAAGCCCATGATCCTGATGGTTCATGTATACCTAATGATTCTGACCCACAACCCTCTCCCCTCTGTCTCTACCCAACTACAGGTACCACCCTGCTAGACGAGGTACTATAATAGTAAAAAGCTATGGGGATTGGATCAAGCTCCTCTATCCTTAGCACTCTATCCTTTGGATTGGTAAATCTAGGAAATGGATGCCTAGAAAAGTAATCCTAGTACTCATATGTCATCCCTATGTCTGTTATATCATCCCTGTAATTCCAGGTAGCTTGGAGTATCCTTGTCATATCATGAACAACACAAGCATATACCAGTCGGGGGCTCCATCCCAATTTCCCCTCATCGGAGATTCAGGCATACCTTGTGAACTCTGCTGAATTGGCCCAAGGATGATCAAACTATCTCTGAACCTTAGTCACCACAAATCTCTCTACTACACTCAAAGTACACTCAATGAGTTGGTGGGTCATGTATATCTCTCTACTCTGGCAAGCCCAGTCACCCCATATCTTTGTACCCATGTGTGGTCACCATGTCACCACTATCAAATCATCCAACTACTGGCGCTAATACTCTGTCTATCCCAAATGTGGCTGCATGACATATCCTACATATCTAAATTTGTAGGGCTGCCCATCCTATCATAGGACATAATTTACTACTGGTTGACATATTGGGAGATGCTCCCAAGCCCAAATCTGTAAAACTAGTACCCCAGCTGTGAGGTTGTTGGCCTCATGATAGACAAACTCATGTAAATCATGGTACATATGAGCCAATAATCAAGCCCCCCATGTGAGATTCATTGGCCTCTCCAGCATCTCCTCTTATACCAATCCCCATCTGGTCTGAAATCCTTATTGACCTCTATTAGGCTTGAGGATACATCCTATAATACCCGCCAAGAAATAGGCTAGTGGGTACTATATTGAATACTTGGTCATCATGCTATCCCAGGTAATCCATCAATATAGGATGGTATCATCTTGAAATAATATCTTCATGGAAAGCCAACCTATATGATAGCCCATATCAAATTTGACCAACTCGCCTCTGATCAAAATCTGGAGAATCCTATAGAGGTCCTCCAGAGTCAACATAATCTCACCTGTTGGTATATGGAAGGTATTATGCTCACTATGGAACCACTCGACCAATGTAGTAAGAAGTCTATTGTTCACCTGAATATCTGTGATCCCCAGTAACCAACCAAATCATCTCCTCCTCATTTAATTGACCACCTAGACACATGGTCGGAGGGAAAGTGATCTGAAACTATACATTAGGGAACTGCTCTTGTAACAAGAAAAAGAACATGACACATCAATACATGGCTCAGACTGACTCAGAAGACTAACATTGGGCTTCTAAATAGGCTTCTACAGGAAACAAAAAGGCCAATAGAACAAAAATTTGCATTATCTGGCACTTGGAAAACCTTTTTGTTCTCCATATGAGTTTCTCTCTAGTCTAGAAATGTGTATGAGTAATGGGGTCTTCTCCTACAAGTAACCACCATAATATGTGTCTGCATGACCCATCGTATGAGAAAGTGGTTAGACTTGGAGGTTCTTGTACAAGTACCGTGCATGGGGAATAAGACAAATCTAATCATCTAATACGATTAAAGAAAAAGGTTTAGAAAATCATACGATAATACCTATAATCTCGTACGACAATCTGAAGAAACTACTAAAAATGTGCTAAAATGATAAAAAAAATCTATCAAACTAAAAAAAAATCTTGAAATGTGGTGTACAATTTTTAGTTACTCACTAGTGGACGATAGTCTGTGGGTCGGTTGTGTAGTCTCTGGTGCTCGAATCGATGATTTTGCATGGGGACCACCATTTTTTCTCTCAAAGATAGATGGCTCAAAGGTGTGAAATGAATATAAATGACCCTTTTGGCTCTTATATAGGTTTTTGACCTAATTTTCCAATTGCTCTGATTGATGTGAAAATTACACCCCTAGCTAATTCGACCATCTTGATTCCATTTTTGCAATCAAAATAAAAATATGAGATCATTTTACTTTTCATTTTTGATGTTTGACTTTTTCAGTCAATTGCAGCTGACCGCTTGTACACTCAGTCTCTTGGACTTCAACCAATGGAATCTCTCATTCTTTTTATTCCAAAAAAAATCATGCTTGGTCAACAGGACCTCTCACCAAGTAAAAATTATGTCCTAATCGCTTGGGACCTATTTTTAATCAGATTGAATTATTTTTATCATCGAGACACCTAGCCAGATTTTGATTTCACTCTTGAGGGGGAAGGATCAAGACATCAACATTCTAGTGATCACATCATCAATCAAGACCCCATCACTTGAGGCATCTCAACTTCATCTCATAAAATCAAGTTGAGATCATCTTAAATCGAAGACAACCTAATCAATGAACTTATACAATGATGAATACACTCGAAACTAGAAAAGATTGGTCTTATATGGGCTATTCATTATTGAAACCAGATAAATTGATCAAATTGGCTTCACCACTTCAAATCAAGTTAATTTTCTTTCTAATCAAATCTCTTAATGGTAATCAGTTTCATCGCTTCAAAAAAAATTGGTTATTCATTCAAACCAATCAAAAGGTTTAAGATTTCTTGAGAGATGTTCACTTTCATCACTTCAAATCAAATTAAGCATTCTATTTGATATCTTTTGATCAATCTTTGTCCAAACAATTTTGGATTTGATCTTCTTCAAAAGAATGGTTTCATCACTTCAAATCAAACTGTTCTGGGTCTTCTCACGAATAGGTCTTTGAATCAATGCGTTGATCACACATCAATTCAAAGTAGGGAAAATGTAATGACCTAAAAGTGGTCACCAAAACCCTAGACCCCTAATCTCAATTGTTTATAAATAAACCCTAATCTTGATTATTCTAAGTCCTAAACCAAATAGGCAATTTATCAAAATCGAGCTGATCTTACCTGAATCCTAGGTCCTAATTATTCATCGTACTTGATTAATTAATTAATCCCTAAAACTATAATACATTGGAAAATAAACCTTAAGTTAATTATTTAATTGATATTTTAATATATTGATTTAATAAATTAATAAATTCTCAATTAAATCCAAAAAGGAATTAAATTAATTAATAAAACCAAAATGTGCATTTAGAATCAATTAAATCTTTAAAAATGCATATGATGTCATCAATTTCAGTTAATTGATTATCAAATTGGAAACAAATTTTTTTTATATCCAGTTAACTTATTTTTATCTTTTCTCATTTTGGAAACAAAGCTGTTAATTGAAAACTGGTTTTGGAAGTTTCCAAAATAACTGATTAGTCAGTTCAGTCAACTGACTCTCTCGACCAATCATCTTCTTTGCACATGGATTGTGCTTCCTAAGATCGAATGCTCTCCACTCTTTGGTTTTCAATCTCGACCGTCGATTCGAGAGAGATTTCTATAAAAGAGGACTTATTTTCCTTCACAAATGACCTATTTTTTAATATTGTTATTATATTATTTTTAGCATTCAAGAATTCAAGAATTTTGCATTCTTAGTCTCAATTACTTAGATTTGTTAATTTTTTTTAGTTGCATGCAAACTTCATAATCTTGAGAACTTTCAATTTGGGCTTTAAAAAGGATAGTCACATTCAATTTGGTGCTTTAAAAGCTATCTAATTATCTTTGAACCCATCTCTCATTTTCATACTAGACAAATCATTTATCACTTTCAAATCCTTTGTTTAGAACTGGTGTAGTCACTAAACTTTGGGATGATCTAAGAGAAAAGTTCAAACTCCTGCCTACTGGAAGGCAATGAGTCCATTTTGGTTAGTTTAATTGGTTTTGTATCTTTATTTTTATGTTTTGATTAACTAACCATGACATGATTCATTGAAGTATGTTTTTGCAGCTTGCATGTACTTGGACACTTTTCACACACAATAATACTAAACAAATTTGATATCGAATACGTAGAAAGAAAAGTCATTAAAGGATAGATTATTGCAGAAAAAGCTAGCTGAGGCACCATTACCAAGAGACAATCCCCTAACAATGGAATTCCCTAATGAATCGATCTTGATGATCATAAAAAACATATGGTAGATGTATTGTGATGGTTCCTTTACGCAATTGGGATCCAGAGAAGGTATAGTGTTCATCTCACCAAAACGCTACATAATACCTAAGGCATACAAAATCCTATTCCCATGTACCCAAAATATCATGGAATATGAAGCCTTAGTAAATGGATTAAAATGGCATTAGAATGGAAGATCATAGAATTTCATATCTATGGTGATTCACAGTTGATAATAAATCATATCAATAATGAGTATTAGACTGAGGATGATAAACTGGTACCATACAAAAACATGGTAGATGCCTTGGAAAATTACTTCATTGGCATAACATTTGAATATATTCCTTTTGAAAACAATCAAGCAATGAATGAAATGGCCAACTTAACATCTCTATTATAGCTGTTTGATGATCAAATGTATTATTCATTCTTGGTGGAAGAGTTATCTTATCCTTCCTATGACTATCCTAAATCTAAACTAGTGTGCCAACTTGTGACTTGTGAGTCTCCTCGCTATTGACCAATCCTTGATTACCTTAAGAATAATGCTTCACCTGAGGGTATATCTAAAAAACAAAAGTGAAACCTTATTCACCAAGCCTCCAAAAACATGATCATAGCTGATGATTTGTATCAAATAGGTTTTGATGGTACTTTACTAAGATGTTTAGAAATTGAAGACTCAAACATTGCTTTACACAAAGTCCATGAAGGTATTTGTGGATCACACTCAAATGATATTACCTTGGCCAAGAAACTCTTACATATTGGATACTATTGGCCTACGATGGAGAAAGATGTCGTCAAGTTTGCAAAATCATGCAAGAAATTCCAAATTCATGCTAATCTTATACACGCACCAACAAGAGAATTGTTACCCTTTATTACACACTGGCCTTTTTACAAATGGGTATTTGATTTGATTGGCTAGATTTATCCATCTTTGAGTTGACATAACTTCATTATCACAACAAATAAATACTTTACAAAGTGGGTTGAGGCTATACCACTAATCATTGCAACAAGAAATGAAATTTCATTGTTTATCCTTAATTATATTATCTCTCAATATTGTATTCCTACATCAATTGTGACAGAAAATGGGAAACAGTTCAAGAACAAGGATATAACACAACTTTGTGACAACTTTAAAATTACTCAACATTTCCCTTAAATATATTACCCTCAAGGAAATGGATATGAAGAGGGAAGAAAACATCTTAAAGATTATAATAAGCACAACCAATGATTCTAGCAGAGATTGGCATGTTCAAATCAATCTGACTTTGTGGGCCTATCACACAAGTATTAGAACACCACCAAGAGCTACTCCTTATTCTTTGGTCTATGGTGTAGAAGAAGTTCTTCCAATTGAAGTATAAATACCATCCTTATGAGTTTCATTACGAGGGTTGATCATAGATAATGAATAAAGGATCTCAAGGTTACAACACCTAGAAATACTATGTGAAAGGTGTCAACATGCTTTTGAACACTTGCAGGAATATTAGAAAAGAATGGAAAAAGGCTACAATAAGAAAATCAAACCTCGTGAGTTTCAGGTAGGTGATCTGGTGCTATGTGAAAATCCCAAAAATCAACAACATAGAGAATGGAAAGGTAAGTTTGAACTGAATTGGTTAGGGCCTTTTATCATAACATGTAGTGTTTGGATCCAGGGCTTATCAATTAATCACCATAGAAGGAGATCCACTTCCTGATCAATTTAATACCAATCATTTGAAGAAGTTCTATTCCTAGCTCGTGGAACAATGGAAAAAGTCTTGAAGAAATCCAAAAACAGTGGAAATAGTCCTAAAAAAATCCTAAAAAGAAGAAAATAAGCCAAAAAATGGTTTTCCCGATGAAAACCTAGAAAAAAGGCACTTGGGAAACATCAAAAAAATAAAAATATATAAAAATACAAAAAAATAGAGAAAAATACAAAAATACAAAAAAAAATCAAAAAACAAAAAAATTGTGCCTTGGTGAAAACCTGGTAAACAGGCACCATGGTAGAAAAAATAGAAATTTAACCCCTCGTAAATAGGTATCATTTTTTAGCTATTTACTCCATCTATCAATGCTTGGATAACTCTTTTGCATGTGCTACATATCCTCTTATCTCGCAAAGCAAATCCATGCTTCTCGCTAAGGTCCATTCCTAATCACCGTGGCTTGAAATCAAATCTTATCTTTATCAAAGTGATAATTACTTCAACCCGAGGCAATTTTTCATTCTCAAATGTATTTCTCAAATACCATTAATCAAACAAAGGTATTTCTGATACCACCAACCTAACAAGGGTATTTCTTAATACCGCAAATCAAACCACATTTCAGTCAACAAACAAAAGTGTTTCTTAACATTCACCTTTTCATCAAGTGATCAAATCATCTAATATTCCAATCAACACACAAACAAAGAAGTGACTAGTCCTGTGGTATGCTTGCAAGAATTATTACTTTTAAGTAACTCCATGATGTACCAATACTAGTAAAACAAGGAGGAAGTCAAGATATTTTTCTTTGAATGACTGTACCTTCATTATTGGTTTTTTTCTTATCATATCTCTCGAGTTCTTAAATGAATCTCTAATGCTAGAAACACAAGGACATGGGGCATGATATTTTCTTTGATTTATGCTTGTGATCTGCATTGATGTTTAAGGTAGTTTATGATGACAAAACTATAACTAAATGAAAGGCTCTGACTCAGAGACCTCCACAAATATATATGCTAGAGAGGATTTTTATCTTATCAATTGATTCTTATCATATATCTGGAGAAACATGATCCATTGTACTAGAAGATCAAGGAAGGAATATGATGTTTTATTTGTTTGTTCTCTATGGGATGTATCATTCCTTGTTTATTTATGCAATTGATGCTCAGGACATCATGGTCTGTCATATCTTGATGCTTGTATCAAAGTACAATATCAAAAGTGAACCTATTAGTATTTATATAATCATGATAAAGCATATTTCAGTGATGGATGTACTAAGTCAAACAACTAACACAAGAAGTATTTATATTATCATGGTCCATTGTGTACCAGTGATGATTGTACATACTTGTACATCAAAAAAGTGATATTCATACTAACATGGTCACTTGTGTATCATTTTTGGTTATATCAAAAGTAGGTCCAATAAAGATCAATGATGAAAATAAGCACAAATTAACGACAAGGATGGAATTTGCATTGCATTCTAGGAAATTGTGCTACGAAGAGATGCTATCACATCATTTCAAGGAGGGAAAATCTGATTTACATCAATCAAATGTGAAAGGATATAATTACCTCTTATTATGAATGAGTACTTTAATCATTAATACAAAAATAATCACCTGCATAACATGTTTATTGCATATTAATTTGCATTATCATAAGCATATCTATCACAAATCAAAAATAAGTAAACATTTACTTCATGCATCCATATCATTAAAAAGTAAGGTGTCAAAATATTACACATTTGCATCCATATCATGATCCAAATCAATGAATCCATACATATGCACCCATCTCATAAAAGAAATAAACATCCATATGCATAAAAAAACATCTCATAAAGATCATAAATCATGCATATCGAGTTGCATGTCATAATCATATAAACTATCAATGATAAAGGTACAATGAGATCAAAATAAGAGTATCATCATAAAAATATGTCTTCAAGATCAATGAAGTCCATCATACATCTATCCAAATGGATCTATCAAATGATACAAATTATGCCTCTAAGGGAAGATCAAAACATGAATAACAAGTAAATCATGACTAACTACCTACATCATGTCTAGACTAGGCTAGTGGAGGTACACCTAATCTACTAGGTGCTAGAATCGCACCTTGTGACTATTCCTCTACCTGTGAAAACAAAGGTACTCTAGCTGTAGCATCTTGAATAGCCACAAAATATGTAGCTTGATACTAGTTTGCTCAACTACATTGTACTCTCACATCTCTCTATTCCAGATCTAAATCTCTCACTCTATCAGCCAAGTTCCTATCTTTGTCTACTAACTATTCCTATAACATAGCTATCTGGGTCTGTAAATGACCTCTCTCTCTTTGTAGGAGAAATAATAGCTACATCACTAGTACTCTATAGGGGTACACATATCCATTGCAGAGGACCTGTCATTGGTATACCTCTCTGAGGAAGTGGTACCTGTACACCTATAGGCCCACTCTATGTACCTCTCTATAGAGATCAAACATGTGCCATTATTGGCAAAACTAACTGTAAGCCAACCAAAATCTATGTGGAAGAAATCCTATGTGATGAAGAATGCCTCTGTGAAGAAGAGGGAATTTGAGATGATGGTGATCTGACCTGTGATGTGGAAGGTATCTATGAAGTTGAACCCATAGGAGGCACCTATGAAGAAGATGAAAATTGATAAGAACTAGGTTGTGATGGACCTATGATCCTCGCTCTAACCTATCTTTTATCTCTACTACTACCGTGCTACGTGGATCATTGCCACCTCTAGCCTGATCTCTACCCTAATCTCTACCATGAACTCTACCCTGATCTCTGGCCACTCCACCCCTACCTCATCTCCCTGCAATAGGAATCCTCCCTCCACCACCATCTCCATCTTTATCGTCCTCATCTCCAAGATCCACCATAGCATGAAATACCTCATCAAGCATTGTCAACCGAGGAAATAGATGTGAAAAATAGTGAGAATAATGTCCATTCATCCCTATATGAATAATCTTGGCTATATAGTCCTACTAAATAGATACTACTCTTTGATGCTCTTGGAAAGGAGTATCATACCATAGCCTCAAACCCCATTGTGTCTCCTCATCCCGAGTAGGTGCATAATAACCTTGTGGGATAGGCTGCACCATCCCATACTGTCTCAGAATGTGGATCACCAAGAATCTCTCTATAACATGTGGAGTCTTCCCAATAAGGTATCTCTCCGTGCACACATAGGGAATCTTTCAAGCATCTCTCCTCCACTCATCACAGTTGAATTACGGATGCCAGACTACAATTGTAAGATCATCCAAGGAATGCCGCTAGAACTCTAGGCTGCCTCATCAAGGCTATAATATATCCCCACCATATATGTACACATATGGTTCTTCTTCCTATCATGAACTAACAACTATCGGTCATGTAACTGGGATGTAATCCCAATCCTAGATCTGCAAAACAATGAGTCCCATTGACATTGATCTATCCTATTAATAGACCACTTGATGCATATCATGATCTAAATGAGCTAGGATATAGGTACCCTAGGCCATCCTTCATGGACTCTGTAATAGACTCTCCAGTAGTCTACACCGATTGATAAAAAATCCCTGAGAGTTAAGAATAGGAACTAAAAATCTACCTATCAATCTAGCCAAGATAGCAGGAAGGGTTGCATACTATCTCTCGATATACTCCCAGGTAATGTGATGATCAAGGAACAAAGGGTCTTGAAACACCCATATAGCAGCATCCATATAGGATCACCCTGTCAAATCATAGTAGACCAACTCCCTTATCATGAGAATGCACAGAATATGATATACATCCTCTCCAGTGATAGTGATCTCACCATTTGGCAAATGCAAGCTATTATTCTTGGAATGCCACCGCTCGATCAACGTTGTCAAAAGTCCCATGTTGACACTATACTTGGGCATATCCAACAAGTATCCAAGTCCACACTGGCAGATCACTTGACAATTATCATCAGATAAAGTATGAATCAAAGAGAATAGATGAGGGTATGGGCCTTGCATGTTTAGGGTCCCTCTATTGACCTGCATAGTATAAACATGACATACATCCGCCAAATACGAAAAACAACATGCTAATCATAGGTATATTTAGCAGTATGACCTTATCAAACAAGTTAGAACAAAAACCTCAAGAAGAATAGGAAATTTCTAAGAAAAAGAAGACAAGTATTTAGCTAGCTACCCTAGAAATGACATTTTTTGGGTGATAGATGTTTCACTAGAAACATTTTTTTAAGATCTTAAAATGATGTTTTAAGTGGGAGACAATACTTTATTTCCCATAAATGATGATTTATTCTGGAGATGCTATGTTAATCTTTGGAAACAATGGTATCTTTCCCACAAACAATGTTTCATGGGAAATGACATTTTATTAACAAGAAATGACATTTGCAGGATGAAAAATGAACTTTTGGACATTCACAAGAAATGATGAATTAACACCTAGAAACAATGTTTTAAAAACCAAACACGTTGAATTACCCCGAAAATGATGTTTTCTCTACCCTAAATGGTTTTTTTTTTCTTCTAAAAATGGCTATAAATTCAAAATTAAAATCATTAATGAGCATTAACTGCAAAATTCATAGCGAGGTAGTCAACTACATACCATGATAGGATAATGTGTTGGTCGCTCATTTTGCCGAACAACCTTGAAGCATTGTGTCTCAACATGGAACAACATTTTCTCTCAGATCTCAAAATTATCTTGTGGTCAATAGTAAAAGTGAAAAGTAAATTGGAGTTTTACCCTATTTAATCACATTTTTGGGGTAATTAATTTCATTTTTTTAACTAATCTTTTGTTTAATAATTAAACCTTTTTGGCCCAATTTTCTCCAAATGGAGTATGATTTTGACCAAATGAGAAGTGGTTTCTTTGTGGTTCTCACCACTATCATTTCCATTGAAATAAAAAACCCAATTCTAATATTATCCTTCTAATCAAGACATTTTTTTTTCATCTCTACATCTCTAAATCAAGTGCTTTCATGTCAATAAAATCAAACTTTCAGCAGCTGTGGAATCAATGTCATTAGGACCCATATCAAGTTAGTTATCTCGATCAAAATTTTGATAGTTATCAGTTTCAACGCTTCACATCAAAATGATCATTTGTTCAAATCTTTGCTAGAAATCAGTTTCACCGCTTCACATCAAACTGTTTATATGGTTAGTCCTTTAGAATCAGGTCTTGTCAGATATCGATTTCATCACTTCACATCAAACTGAGTATTTGATCAAGATTTCAACATCTATATAGCAGTAATCAATTTCATCACTTCACATCAAATTGGTTAGGCGTTATTATCCTCAATAATTAGATAGGTAATCAATTTCATTGCTTCACATCAAATTGGTTATTCTGGTCTCAATCTATCATCAACCATCAAGTAAGCCGGGGCATCAATTTTATCGCATCATATAAAATTGATCCTCTGGTATTCACATCAGTTCTATCAACAAGTGCAATCTATCTGGTTCTTCTAGCAATCTGGGATCTCCAACATCTTCAATCACTTTTCATTTAATCATGTTTGGAATCAATTTTCAATCAAGAATAGTTTCATCATATTTCAAATCAAACTATTCGGTCGAGTATCAACATCATATGTTCTTTGAATCAATGTGTTGTTCGTACATCAATTCAAAGAGGGAAAAATGTAATCACCTAAAAATGGTCTGATATAATCAGAGGCCCTAATCTAAAATCAAATTCCCTAAGTCCTAACCACGACATCAAATTTAATGTTAATCATAATTGTGTAATTGAACTAGATCGGTTTAATTATATAATTCATCAAAAATCAAAAATCAAAGATCACTCATCAAGAGGTATTAATTCATTAACTAATCCTAGTCATTTAATCAAATCAAAATAAAAAATCACATGACTAGAGTATTTATTAAAGTGAATTAATTAATTACAACATTTATATTCCCTCACATTGGCCTCAAAGTCAACTCATTGGCCAATAAGGTGCAATCACATGGATCACTCAAGGGATTAATCTAAGCCCTTTCTCATGGGTGAATCTCAACCATCGAATTCAAATTCAAATTCAAATTTCCCTTTACCCTCCAAAGGAATATAAAATGTAGCCCTTCTAAGCTCATTTTAGAGGAGCATAGTGCATTCAAGTAGCTAACTAATGAAAATTTCATTTCTAGTATAATTGAGTGTAATCTAGTTCATTTTTTAAATTCAATTGTATCAATTCATGGTTTTAGGAACTTAAATTGAGCATAATTTGAGTCTAATGGAGCATAATTGATCATTTATAAATGCATTTTAGGTTTTTTTTAATCTTCCATGATATGATTGTAAATTTCATGGTGAATAAGTGCTAAAACTGAGTGCAAATTGATTAATTAATATGGATATTATATGTAGGAAGAAATAATTCAATTTCAATTGGTTTATGTTTTCTTCATATGATTTTATTTGACTAACCAATGGATGTAATGAGTTATTGAGTGGTTGTGTGCAGATTCTTGCAGGTACAATATTTACACATCACAACAAACAACTGAGAACTTTCTTTAGCTACCTATACTTTTTTTTGGTAAAAGTAAATAAGCTTTAATAATTGAATTAATATGAAATTAATTTCAATCTATATTTTGAGTATATATTGATGCTTACAAAAGGGCTCGTTGAGCTTATTTTGATAGGGCCATACGAAAAATAATAGAGAGATAGGGAAAAAATCCCTAAAACCATGATAAGAGTCATTATAGAAATAAAAATGGTTGTTCTAAAAAAATATAGAACTGACCAAAAGGTATCGCACATCATAGACCAAAATCATAAAACATGGGTCATTATGTCAAATAAATGGGTTAATATCCCATATGTGTTCAATCTCTATCTTCCCTCATTTTGTACATTCATCTCTTGGCTTCTTGGGGCCATCAACTATAGTATTTATTTATTATAAAGAGTTATTACGAGAGTTGACTAGCGTAACAACAAATTTATTTCTAATAAGAAGTCAAGGAAATTTTCTAGCACTTATAATAAAAATATGCCAACATAAAATTTAATAAACGAATATTTTGCATTTACACTTTAATTTCTTTTGATTTGACAGTGAACATGAATTACAAATTGAAAAGAAGTCATATAGGTAGATATTATATCAGATAAATGAGTTAATGTCCCCTATATGGTCAATCTCGATCTTCCCTCATTTTGTACATTAATCTCTTGGCTTCTTGGGGCCATCAATTAGAGTGTTTATCTATGATGAAGAGTTAGTATGAGGGTTGACTAGTGTAACAAAAATTTTATTTCTAACAAGAAGTCAAGGAATTTTTCTTGGACTTATAATAAAGAGATGCCAACATAAAATATGCATAAACTAAAGCTTTGTGTAAAGATAAAAATATATAATGTATTTTTATGTATTTATTTTATAGGGGAAATGTGGATATGTGTGAGGAAGATAAGATGTTCCTTTTAACCTCAAATACACAAAGGAAGGATCAAAAGTGATTAACCATAAGAAAATGGTCAATATGCAAATGAATCAATCAATTGGAAATGAGAATAAAGAGGAAAACCTTAGATTCCTATTTTGAGAGGGAAAGTGTGTAATATATTTGAATTGATTAATAAACCTTAATTGAACTGAATTGAAGACAAGTACTAACCTCAAAATGCAATAGATCTTAAGAATGTTGTTTTCGGGTGTCTATACTGAGTTTCTACGAATTCTACAACCGGATCTGGAACAAAAACGTAGAGACAGAGAAAACCCAGAAATCTATTCTGAATATGGCTGAAGTCCAATTTTGACCCAAAAATGAATGTCACCTTTGACCCAAAAATTCTGATTCTAACACAGAAAGTCCGATTCTGACCCAGAAAGTCTGCCGAAAAGGGTATCCGAATCTGCACTCCAATTCGCTGTTTCAAACCTATCCATGCAAGAAAAATGGTTTTTTTTGGGGGGGGAATGGGTTTGCCTTGGTCAAACCCTAGTTTTGGAATTAACCTTATAATTGAATTGAAATTTCATAGATAAAAAAAGTAAATGAAAAAATTCACCTTGCTTGTATAGAAACCCTTGTAGCGGATTCGAATCCGTGGATCCACAAGTATGTATGCACCAAATGGATGTAGAATGTAGAATGTTAGATGTAGGATGTCTCAAATCAATTTCTTGTAGATATTCAACACCAATCTTGAATGGATCTTTGAATTGGAAGAGGCTTGGAGGAATGGGGATGGATAAATCTTCAACAAGAGGGCTTCATAGAGCTTGAATCCTTCAAAGGCTACCAATGGATCTCCTTGATGAATTGAATGCTTGAAGGTGCTTGAGTGCTTCAATACTAGAGAGTAGATGATTTCTTCTTATCATTCTTTAATTATTTATTCTTATCTTTTCCTCCACACTTATATTTAACTTCAATCATTCTTGCTTGGTTGATGATTTATGGTTTATGATTTTATGGTTAGAGAAAATGAGAGGAGAAGGATTCCTTATATATGAATCTAGGGAAAAATCTTCTAGAGAGGCCTACATAGGAGAATTGAATTCCACTTAAACCTATATCCCTAGAAGTGGACCTATATTAAATATAATTTCAAGATTCATTTCCTCAAAGACCGAAACAGCCGACCCAGAAGCGAGAATTAAATCTTTCCGAAGCCTGACATTTGGAAACCCCAGAAACTTGAAACTTGGACACTGGGTTAGAATCAAGGTCAACTCTGAACTAGGTTAAGGTTGAGTTTGATGTTGACCTAGGTCAGGGTCAAGGTCAATCTTGACCCAGAAATGTCGACTTTGACCCTGAGGTCAAGAATCTCAGATTTGCAGGTTAAAATGCCAAAAATAGGCCAGAGAGAAGTGGGAAATGGGACAGAACAGGGGAAAAAGCTAGATCCAAGTCAGAGACCCATTAAACGTGCTTGACATGACCCCAAACCACTTACTCAAAGGGTTAAACCAGTCCAAAATGGAAGTCCTTCCATTTTCCAATGATACATTTAGCCCCCACTTTAGCAAGAGTATGGACTCTATGCAAACTCTTGGTAAAGGAGATCATGAAGAAAAGACAATCCTATTGAAATCAAAGGGAAAAACAAATCCTCAAGCCCCCAAGGACTTAAGTTTTTGACAACCTAAGATTACAATAAGTTAGACATCACCAGTCAAAGGAAAGGAGAAAGAGAGAGGGTGTAATTACCTCACCCAATGAGAACTTATGTCCCATTGTGAACCACACAAGGAAACCATCCAACTGGAAAGATGGATTTGAACCACCTAGTGAATGTGGCTACTCACTAGCTAACCCATCAAGGAAATCCAGTCTTAAGGACACCTTCCAACCTTAAGGGATCAAAACATTGTAAATTGAAACTGGAGGGATCAAGAGATCAGTATAAATTTAAACTAGAGGGATCAAGAAATCCTATAAGGTAAAAATCCATGCTTCAAGGATTAGTCTATAATCCATAAAGGGAAAAAGTTTTAAGTTTGAAAATATTTTGAAAGTGCATGTGTGCAAAAGTGAGTATAGCGTATGCCCCCACATTAAAGTCTTTTCTAACACTTTAATAGGAGTAATGACTTTAACAGAAATATAAACAACTCTACTGATTACATTTCCACTACAAGATGCCCCCAAACAAAGACAAATCAGGGGAAATACCATATAAACATACAAAGAACACAGAAGGGATCTACTTATTGTTGGGTCAGTATGATCATAAGATAATATATATCTATGATATTATAGTAAACGAATTGACATCATTCCTCAAACAAAGAACAACTACAATCACAATGGAGGAAAGAAAATGCAAGTTATGAAGAAGAGTCTTTTTGGACCACAACATGGGGACCAAAAAGAATCAGTGCTACCATGTTGCAGATCCAAGTGGACTACATAAGGAAAATTTTTATGAACAATAGCACTAGTACAGCATAACATGAAAACAACATATAGAAGAATAGAGATACATATAGAGGAATTGTACAACAGGCTTGATTCCTTTATCACCTTGCACCAACAATATAACAAGGGTCATATAAAAGAATCTAATAAACATTTAGCAAACACATTACAGGAGAAGCAACATACAACAAGAAAACACAAAAAAATTGATACCATGAAGGACAAGCCAATCAAGTGCATTTCCTACTTTCCATGTCTCAGTTTATATCATTTAGGGAAGGTGGGTAACTCACTAGAGGGATTACATACATCCAACACAGTAGGAATAATAGCCAGTTCCAAACAAGGATCCTCTTGAGAATCGCAATGTTTGATACTAGGTGTAATTATCAATTGAGTTGAAAGAATATGAGGTAAATAAATATCAATATCGATGGTCTCATATCCATCACTAGGATCGATAGGATCATCAAGAGTATCTTCCTCATCAAGATTAATTAAAATAGAATCTAGAATGTGGATAGAATCATCATTAATATTAACTTCTTCCAACACATCAGGCATAGGCTGGTCCAAAGAAGGTAAAGAATATGGAAGAACAGAGGCATGGGCCCTAGCTTTAGCCCCATGCTTATTATCAAATTCATAAGCAGATTGGTTATGCTTCACTTTGTTTGACACATGTTGAGAACTAGGAGGAACAACAATTGGTTCTTTCACAAGCTTGAGAGGAGGATTCTTAGTAGGCTGAGAAGCGACACTGGAAGGTTGAGTAATAGAAATAGAATTAATGGATAAAGGAGGTATAGAAGGAGTGGGAAAAAGACCACGGTTAAGATCTATCTAAGGCATGCTTAACTTGACAATATTGCGATGTTAATAGGGTTGATATGAACAAAAAATGTTATCAGGGCAAGGAGGACATGAATTAGGTAATGAAGGCCAAAAAAAAATCAAGAGTAGAACAATCTCTAGGCCTCAAAGGTTGATACAAACTATGATTAATCATTTTCACTTCTCCATTATGAATGAAATTAATACACTTATAAATAGGAGAAGCAATGACATGCATGGAATTTAACCAAGTCAAACCAAATTCAACTTGGAACTTATCAGAAGTAGGAACGATAGTGAAGGTAGTATCTACAACTTAACCATAAAGTTCAACAAGCAAGTTAATAGAACCAAGTGAAGGATAGAGAAAAACATGACAAGTTTGAATCTGTGCATCAGATGTATCATAACAATCACGTTTTAGGTTTTCATAAAAAGGTTTTACTCAGTAATGACATTTATTAAAGATGTGGGATCAACAAGAAAATAACATGTAGTTATCTTAGAAATCCTATCATAAATATAAAGGGGACCATTGGAAGCCTTAATAGTCTCATAATCATCAAAGGTGATTGAGAATTCCCTAGGTCATTTATCCTTAGTTTGTTTCTGATGTTTAGGTGGAACTTGAAGTTGAGATTGAAGTGGAGGAACTTGAACAAGAGGTTGAGATTGAGGCTAGGGTGGAGATACAGGTTGAGACAAAACAACATGCTCCACTTGATTGACAATATGCTTGAGATCAGCCATTTTTGAATCATAAACAATATCTACAACAGATGGTTGAATAATAGTATTAGTATTATGTGTAGGTAATAGATTCATATAGATTTGAAGATTTTTATTAGGAGGAGAGACAAAATTGTTCCCACAACCATCAAAATTATCAATAGATAAAGCATTAGAATCAATTAAGTCTTGAACATTATGTTTTAGGGAATAACATTTTTTAGTATCATGGCCATTCTCACGATGATATTGACAAAAAGATTTAGGATAAAAGGATTTGGATGCCATTGTGGTAGGAAGGAGAGGTTGAATGGGAGGAAAAGTAATCATATTAGCACTTAAAAACCTACTATTAATAGAATGTAAAGATTCAGAGAGAGGAGTAAATGTACAATTCATACGGAAAGCAGTGGATGCATAAGTGGCATTGTTGGATGCAACAACAACTTGATCAGCTACTGCATTCTCCTGTTTATTTATCTTGACATAATTTTTAGGTTTCTGAAACTTATTAGGATTAGGAGCGACATCACTCTTATCAACTGGAACAGGAGCCATTGGAGTGTTTCTCTCAAATTGACACACTTGTAATTGATAATGGTGAAGTGTTGCACAAATTTGTTGAAAAGAGGTAAATTTGGTAAGCAGAATCTTATCTCTAATATCATTTTGTAAATTTGAAATAAACATATGTTGAATATTAATATTAGGAATAGGATAAGAAATCTGAGAATACAAATGCTTAAATCTACCAATAAAATTAGTCAATTTTTCCTGAGTGTTTTGTTTACAATGCATTAAATCAATTAAGGAAACTTGTGGACCAATATTATTTTGAAATTGTTGGATAAAGGTATTAGCAAGTTTAGGAAAAGAATCAATAGAATAAGGAGGTAAAGAACAATACCATTGCAAGGCCTTATCATGAAAAGTTCTAGCAAAAAACTTGGCTAAAATCCTATGTTCATGAGCATAATCACTACAAAGGATTTGAAATATTTTAACATGAGTAACAGGGTCTCCCTTACCATTGTAATTCTCAAGCTGAGGAATATTATCTTGCTGAGGGACAAAAGCATGAATAATGTCTAAGGATAAAGGACTACCCATGTTACATGAAGGAATGCTAAACTTGGATTGGGTTAAGGATGCAAGTTGTTATTGTAAAGATGACATAGTTTGAGCCAAAATAATGATTGTGGAATCATTAGAAGAAATAGGTGGCATAGAAACATTAGGGATACTAGGAAAAGTATATGAAGCACTAGGAATGGAAGACACAACTGATGGAACACTTCAAACCACAGTTGGAAGAGGATTGGAATAAGAAAAAGGAACGCTATGGTAAGAAGGTTGTGAGGTAGGTAGAGATACCTGTGGAACACTCACAGGAATAGATGGAATTGGAAGAGATGTAGTCTTCAAAGGAGGAGTGTAAGTAGGAATTCTAGGTAAAGGAACGAAAGAAGGTTCCCCACTAGTGACAGTAGGAGTGAATCCTAGATCTCGAGCCTCTTGAGCTAAATTTTTAATATTCAAATGCACAAAATGAGTGATACCACGCAAGAGATTAACACCTTGATCACTATCATGAAGGACTTTCTTAAGAGCCTCTATAGCTTGGATAAGATCTTGATTATGGTTTTCTTTAATAAGCCAATTTCCAATTTTATCAAGTTCGGTTGAAAGTTTTGTGACTTGTTCAGGAGGAACTCTTAAAGCATCATCCTCATCATGAGATGAGTGAGAAGAGTTATGCTCTGTAGAAGGATTGGAATCATGAGTGGTCAAATTGTCATCCGGGATCCTAAGGAAAGGAGAGGAAGACGCAGGATCAAAGGAACCCATAAGTATATGGCTTCTTCTAACCAGGATACTATAAGTAGGACTAGAAGTAGTATATCTCATGCACCAATGCAATCTAAATGAACTAATTTAGGAAACACAAGACTTTTATTTTAATTTTTTAAATGCAAATGCAAGAACATAAAATAAATATAATCTAATATGCATGCAAGATCTAACATAAAAATGTAAATCTAACACCAAAAAGAAAGAGTTGTCTATCGCGAGTTCACCAAAATGTAAAGATAAAAATATATAATGTATTTTTATGTATTTCTTTTATAGGGGAAATGTGGATGTGTGAGGAAGATAAGATGTTCCTTTTAAACTCAAATACACAAAGGAAGGATCCAAATTGATTAACCATAAGAAAATGGTCAATACGAAAATGAATCAATCGATTGGAAATGAGAATAAAGAGGAAAACCTTAGATTCCCATTTTGAGAGGGAAAGTATGTAATATATTTGAATTGATTAATAAACCTTTATTGAATTGAATTGAAGACAAGTACTAACCTCAAAATGCAACATATATGAAGAATTCTATTTTCAGGTGTCTGTACTAAGTTTTTGGGAATTCTATAACCGGATCTAGAATAGAAACGCAGAGACAGAGAAAACCCAGGAATCTTTTCTGAATCTGGCTTAGGTATGATTTTGACCCAAAAATGAATGTCACCTTTGACCCAGAAAGTCTGATTCTGACCCAGAAAGTCTGATTCTGATCCAGAAAGTCTGATTTTGACCTAGAAAGTCTAATTATGACCTAGAAAGTCTGATTCTGACTTAGAAAGTTTGATTCTGACATGCACAGTGTGACAAAAAATATGTTTCCAGATCCTGACAGTTTGCCAAAAAGGGTATTCAGATCTGCACTCCAATTCATTGTTCCAAACCTATCCCTGTAAGGAAAATAGTTTGTTTGTTGGGGGGAATGGTTTTTCCTTGGTCAAACCTTGGTTTTGGAATTAACCTTATAATTGAATTGAAATTGCATAGATAAACAAAGTAAATGAACAAATTCACCTTTCTTGTATAGAAACCCTTGTGGCAGATTTGAATCCATGGATCCACAAGTTTGTATGAACCAAATGGATGTAGAATGTAGAATCTCAGATGTAGGATGTCTCAAATAAATTGATTGTAGATATTCAACACCAATTTTGAATGGATCTTTGAATTGGAAGAGTCTTAGAGGAATGTGTATAGATAAATCTTCAACAAGAGGTCTCCATGGTGCTTAAATCCTTCAAAGGCTACCAATGGACCACCTTGATGAATTGAATGCTTGAAGGTGCTTGAATGATTGGATGCTTGAGAGTAGATGATTTATTCTTAGCTTTCTTTAATTCTTTCTTCTTAGCTTTTCCTTCACACTTAGATTTCACTTCGATCATTCTTGCTTGGTTGATGGTTTACTGTTTATGATTTTATGGTTAGAGAAAATGAGAGGTGAAGGCTTCCTTATATATGAATCTAGGGAAAAATCTTCTAGAGAGGCCTACATAGGAGAATTAAATTCCAATTAGACCTATATCCCTAGAAGTGGACCTATATTTTTATAATTTATAAATTCATTTCCTTGAAGACCGAAACAACCAACCCAGAAGTAGGAATTAAATCTTTCCGAAGCCCAACATTTGGAAACCCCAAAAACTTGAAACCTGGACCCTGGGTCAGAATAGAGGTTGAATTTGAACTAGGTTAAGGTCAAGGTCAACCTTGACCTAGGTTAGGGTCAAGGTTGACCTTGACCCAGAAAGGTAGACTTTGACCCTGAGGTCAAGAATCTCAGATTTGTAGGTTAAAATGCCATAAATAGGCTAGAGAGAAGTGGGAAATGGGGCAGAATAGGGGAAAAGCCCAATCCAATTCAAAGACCCATTCAAGGTGCTTGAAATGACCCAAAACCACTTACTCAGAGGGCTAAACCAGTCCAAAATGGAAGTGCTTCCATTTTACGACAATACATTTAGCCCCCACTTTAGCAAGAGTATGGACTTGATGTAAGCTCATGGTAAAGGAGATCATGAAGAAAAGATAATCCTATTGAAATCAAAGGGAAAAAAAAATCCTCAAGCCCCCAGGGACTTAAGTTTTTTTCAACCTAAGATCACAATAAGAAAGACATCACCAGTCAAAGAAAAGGAGAAAGAGAGAGGGTGTGATTACCTTGCCCAATGAGAACTTATGTACCATTTTGAATGACATAAGGAAACAATGCAACTGGAAAGATGGAGTTGAACTACCTAGTGAATGTGGCTACTCAATATTCAACCCATCAGGGAGATTCAGTCTTAAGGACACCTTCCAACCTTAAGGGATTAAAACATTGTAAATTGAAACTGGAGTGATCAAGAGATCCATATAAATTTAAACTGGAGGAATCAGGAGATCCTATAAGGTAAAAATCCATGCTTTAAGGATTAGTCTTAAATCCATAAAGGGAAAAAAATTTAAGTTTTAAAATATTTTGAAAGTGCATGTGTGCAAAAAGTGAGTAGAACATATGCCCCCACATTAAAGTATTTGCTAACACTTTAACAGGAGCAACAGCTTTAACAGAAACATAAAAAACTCTACTGATTACATTTCCACCATGAGATGCCCCCAAACAAAGACAAATCAAGGAAAATACCACATAAACATACAAAGAACACAGAAGGGATCTACCTACTGTGGGGTCAATATGATCATAAGATAATATATATATATATGATATTATAAAAAATGAATTGACATCATTCTTGAAAGAAAGAAGAACTACAATCATAATGGAGGAAAGAAAACACAAGAGTTATGAAGAAGAGTCTTTTCGAACCACAACATGGAGACCAAAAAGAATCAGTACTACCATGTCGTAGATCCAAGCAGGCTATGCAAGGAAAACACTTACAAAAAATAGCACTAGTACAAAATAACATGAAAACAACATATAGAAGAGTAGAGATACATATAGAGGAATTGTACAACAATCTTGATTCCTTTATCATCTTGCACCAACAAAGTAACAAGGATCGTATAAAAGAATCTAACAAACATTTAGCAAACACATTACGGGAAAAGCACAATATAACAAGAAAACACAAAAAAGGCTACCATTAAGGAAAATCCAATCAAGCGCATCGCCTACTCTCCCTATCTCAGTTTATATCATTTAGTGAAGGTGGGAAACATGCAAGAGGGATTATATCCAACATAGTAGGAATAATAGCCAATTCCAAACAGGAATCCTCTTGAGAGTCACAATGTTTGATAATAGGTGTAATTATCAATTGAGTTGAAAGCATATGAGGTAAATCAGTATCAATATCGATGGGCTCATATTCATCACTAGGATCGATAGGATCATCAAGAGTATCTTCCTCATAAAGATTAATTAAAATAGAATCTAGAATGCCGATAGAATCATCATTAATATTAACTTAGATTTCAACACATCAGGCATAGGCTGGTCCAAAGAAGGTAAATAATTTGGAAGAACAAAGGCATAGACCCTAGCTTTATCTCTACGCTTCTTATGATGTTCATTAGCAGATAGGTTACACTTCACTTTGTCTGACAAATTTTTAGAACTAGGAGGAACAACAACTGGTTCTTTCATAGGCTTGAGAGGAGGATTTTTATTAGGCTGAGAAGTGACATTGGGAGGTTGAGTAATAGAACTAGAAGTAATGGATAAAGGAGGTATAGAAGGAGCGAGCAAAAGACCATGGTTAAGATCTATCTGAGGCATTCTTAACTCGATAATCTTGAAATGTTTATAGGCTTGATATGGGCTTGATATGAATGAAAAAGGTTATCAAGGTGAGGAGGACATGAATTAGGTAATGAAGGCCAAAAAAAATCAAGAGTAGCACAATTTCTAGGCCTAGAACGTTGATACAAACTATGATTAATTTCTAGGCTTAGAAGGTTGATACAAACTATGATGAATAGGAGAAGCAACAACATGAATGTAAATTAACCAAAGGTAAACCAAAATTGACTTGAAATTGATCAGAAGTAGGAATGACAGTGAAGGTAGTATCTACAAGTTTACCACAAAGTTCAATAGGCAAGTTAATAGAACCAAGTGAAGGATAGAGAAAAGCATTACAAGTTTGGATCCATGCATCAGATGTATCATAACAATCACATTATAGGTTTTTCATAAAAAGGTTTTCCTCGGTAATGAAATTTATTAAAGATGTGGGATCCATAAGAAAACCACTTGTAGGTACCTTAGAAATCCTAGCATAAATATCAAGGGGACCGTCGAGAGCCTTAATAGTATCAGAATCATTAAAGGTGATTGAGAGTTCCCTAGGTCATTTATCCTTAGTTTGTTTCTGAGGTTTAGGTGGAACTTGAAGTTGAGATTGAAGTGGAGGAACTTGAATAAGAGGTTGAGATTAAGGATGGGGTGGAGATACATGTTGATACAAAACATGATCCACATGATTAACAATATAATTGAGATCATCCATCTTTGAATCATAAACAATATCCACAGTAGATGGTTGAACAATTCTATTAGTATCATGTCTAGGTAATGGATTCATATAGATTTGAATATTTTGATTAGGAGGAGAGATTTATTTGTTCCTACTACCATCAAAATTATCAACAGATAAATCATTAGAATTGATTAGGTCTTGAACATTATGTTTTAGGGAATAATAAGTTTCAATAGAATGGCCATTCTAATGATGATATTGACAAAAAGATTTGGGATCAAAGGATTTGGATGTCATTGTGGTAGGAAAACTAATCAGATTAGCACTTAAAAACCTACTCATAATAGAATGTAAAGATTTAGAGAGAGGATTAAATGTATGATTCATACGAAAAGTATTGGATGCAGAAGTGGCATTGTTGGATGAAACAATAACTTGATCAGTGACTACATTTTCTTATTTATTTATCTTGACATAGTTTTTAGGTTTCTTAAACTTATTAGGATTAGGAGCGGCATCACTCTTATCAACTAGAATAGGAGCCATTGAAGTGTTTCTCTTAAATTGACTCACAAGCGAGAGAAGTGGGAAATGGAGCAGAATAGGGGAAAATCTATATCCAAGTTAGAGACCCATTCAAGGTGCTTGACATGACCCCAAACCACTTACTCAGAGCGATAAACTAGTCCAAAATGGAAGCTCTTCCATTTTTCGATGATACACTTTGTATTTACACTAACGTTTTCTTTATTTGACAATAAACATTCAGGACAAATTGAAAAGAAGTCATAGAGGTAGATACTCTATCATAATCATTATTTTAATTATGGATAAATAGGTTTTGAAGGGGCTCTAAAACCTTGTACAAGTAGATTTTGGTAGTGATCTGGAACCCAAAAAATATATAGCTAGTAAATATAAATAAATGTTGAACAAAAACAAACAAATAACAAAGAAATGATAAGAATCTAGATCACAAGATGAAACTATAGTAGGCCAAAGCCTCACAATGTAATACATAGTAAATTTTTGAAGGCTCCCTTAACCTCAAACATGAACCAAGGGGTTTTCCAGGCTCCCTTAACCTATGAAATGAGTTTTAACAAGGCTTTCATAACCTTAATTAGAACCAACAATAAAGTAATACAAATAAAAATCACTAGGAAAATAAGATCCTATCAAATAAAGAAGAGGATCATAGGTATTTTACAATCTCCCCATACCCCCATATTGGGGTTTAGAATAGATCTAAAAACCAATCTATAGTTGTCTACTAAGGCACCCCACCAACTTCTCCACAACTCATGAGAAAAACTCTTCTCTGCCTTAATAGGAGAGGATCCCACCTCAATAAGAGCAGACAAACCAAAAAAAACCCACAATCCAAATGAAACCCACACTCGAGTAGCCACATCCAAGAAAAGAAAATGAACACCATTATCCTCTTTCTAAAAGAAAATATCCACCTCTATAAGATATACTGCCACTTCTATAGGCCATAAGATAGAGGAGTAAAAGAGAAACATGAGCCAAATCCATAGTGTACCTTCAAGAAGAAACCCCACCTCTATAGGGACAGAATCCACCTTAAGAAATCATTACAGAGATGAACCTAGTTGATAACAAGAACAACCCACTTGAGAAAATAAAACAAGAAACATCAATTTCCAATAGGGACAAAAACAACCTTACCAAATGAAGACCCCATACCTAAAAAAATCTAGGGACATTGAACACATGCAACATCCTCCTATCCACAATGAAGGATAGGGTGACCAAAGGCCCAAACACCACCAAAACACTACTAAAAGGAATACAAATGAATAAAAAGGGATCAAAACAAAGAAAATCCCACAAGGAGACAAGAAGAAAAAAACCACATTAGGGAGGAAAAGAAATCAGAACCTAAATACAAACAACAAAAGAAAATCCACCACCATCAATGCCTTTTGAAGCTAGACATGGAAAAGGGGCACAAAACGGAGGACAACCACCAAAAAAACCTTCAACACAAAGGAAAAATAGGGAACACTATTAGTACAACCCATAATGAAAGCACCCAAGAGAGGAAATCAATCCAAAGAAGGAAAGGGAAAGAATTCCCTTACACAAACAAAAACAAGAAAATGCTCAACAAGAAGAACTAAGAGCACACATAGCCATGAACCCCACAAAATCTCCTCTTCACTCAGCACCACAGCTAAAGGAAACACACATGAAATGAAAATTTTTCACACAATAATAACCATGAGAGCTCAAGAAGTACCATGGAAACCTCCTTCAAATGCAACTACAACCACCACAAGAAAATAAAAAACCCAACAAAAGAGATGAACAATGATCCAAGATAACAACAAGGGAAGAAAAATAAGGAACCACACATAGCTGCAAAGAAATAACAAGCCATGGATGACAGGGAGGATTCTATCAACAATCCAACCCCATATGAAAACCCCACTGCAATCACTAAAAAAATACATAGAGACTCCCAAGACTATATTTACCCACTGGCAAGAAACACCCTCAGACAACTGTAGACATCTACAAGAAGCTCCAACCATAGTAGAGGGGACAAAAATAGGGAATTTTTAATGTAAAAAGACTAAAGTCCCACAACCTCTCCATAATACACGTCATTGTCCCCTTCTTATACATCCCCTCCTCTTACAGAAGCCCTAGCACAACACCTCCCACCTTCAAACATTTCAAAATTTCACCTTGATGATAATTTATGAGTCTCATTTTCTTCTATCATAATCAATATTACCATCTCATGAATACATGTTATCCATAATTAAAAGTATAAAGTACGATTTAGAGTCTAGAAAGATTTGTATAATAATCTTGAATTCTAATCAATTATTTTCATTTTATTCTTAAGGGAGAGAATCATTAATGTATTTTTACTCCAACCATATACTTGGTCATCCCCCACATACCTTCTTTATGGGAGTGGCCAAATATTTTCATAAGGGTGTAGACACAAGACTTGGTCTAGTTGTCATCTAAGCTTGGTTCTTAGTTACACAACTCAAGTCAGTCACACAACTATAGAATTTTCTAACTATGTATGGTCATCTAAATAGGTTATGTATATGATCTTGGTGATTTGACTTCCTCAAGTAAAATAATTTTACTACATTAGCCAAAGGTTTTAATTATTATTTAAAAGAACAACATACATTCATTGACCTATCCATCCACCCTTACTTTACTTGATATCTACACATTTTAATAGTTAAAAATGACCAACTATATAGGTAGACAAGTGGTTTAGGGATATGATCTTGATGCATTATATCCCTAAAATTTATTGGATCAAACTAGTTTAGTTAGCTCAAATTCATCAAATTTCATATTTATGTGTGTTTGGTCTTTATATTAGTAATACCATTATGGTTGATCAATATCAACATGATACTAGGTGATATTGAACAATAATTTTTCATGGTTGACTACTTAGAAAGTTTACAAAGTTGTAGTTGGATCACTCTTCCATTTTTCTTTCTCTCAAATATTTTGTTTAGCTTCTCTTCTACCTTAAAAGAAAATTAATACGCATCTTCAATGGTATACATTCTTAATATTATAAAATCTTCTTGAATTCTAAGCTTCAACCCATTTATGTAATGGTAAAAATTATCCTTGTTGGATTTAGAATGATTTGTTCTTGTCAAGATTGATATAACTTTTTTGTATACTACTTGATAAAATTTCCTACTTGGCTCAACCCTTGTATTTTCTTAAAAAAATCAAGCTCACAGTTAAAAGGAATAAATTGTCTCTTCAATTTGTCCACAATGTGATCACATATTGTTATCTTCTCCTTCCCTCTTCTATTTCTCTCCAGCTGAACTTCTTTTCACCAAATTTTAACACGACCTTTCACTTAGTCTTTGAAAACTTGAACCTCCTAGTATCTTCTACTTATTCATATTCGTAATACTCTTCCCTATCATTTATCTAGCTGATCAACTGTTCTAGATTAAGATTTCCATAAAATGTGGTAAATTCAATCTTTGGCCTCTTTCCAATCTTTAAAATTCCCCTAAAAAGCATAGCCTTGTTAGGGTTTCTGGATACTTCTTTCTCTTCTTCAAACTATCATTCTTCTTTAGATTCATCCTCACTTTCATCAATTTCCCTAACATCAACTCCTCTATGTAGCTCCCCTTTTAGTTCTTTCACTTTTATCTAGAGGGTTCTAAAACACTCTTTTGACACAACAATAATTGTTCCACCATGATTTTGTCATATAGGCATCCTCACTTATCTCTCAGACCACAACCATAATTTTTGTGCAAATTTCCTCACATTTGGTGATCTATTTATAAACTTAGGAACTTATTCTCTGATACCACTAGATGAAGGGTACTCTTATTCCAACCCCAAACACACAACATAATTCAACAAGTAAATAGAAATACAATAAATAAATAGTTGCTTTATTTTATCCCCATGAAATGAAATTACAACATTCAAAAAGTGATATACTACAAACACATGGGCATTCTCATGATGTGACGATGATGTAAAATTATTGAAAGGATTTTGACATTTTCCTTTAGTCAAGTATACCTTAGTGCTCTCTTATTGATGAGTAAGTTTCAAGTTTTGTAGTGAGTTGTGGTTGGTTGCCCTAGGTCCTTTTGGTTGAGAAGTTATTATTCAACCTCACCCAACATGGATTTAAAATCTGAACTTGATATTGTTTTCTCTTTAGAGAGAAGATAATATCTAATAGGGTCCTCAAGCACAAATATATCTAAATAATATATAAGTTTAGGATTATTCATTGTTTTTTTCCATTTAAGGGTCATGTAATTCCAGTAAGGATTCCAAATCAAAGGATGAACATGATTGAATGTGGTTATGGGACTCCTTTAGACACTTGGGCGGTGATTCATGTCAAGTATTACTATGTCCTAGATGGGAAAATGGTTTAGTATATGAGGTATGATCTTTGCTCCATTTATCAAATTCAATTGTCAAATGTTGAGGCAATTTTGTATCATTTCATAAGTCAGGCCCTTGTGATGCTCAAAATAGTTTCATTTATAATTTGTAGGTGATTCCTTATTAGCCTCATAAAATGGGAGTTGTGTAGGATCAAATTGAGATTATCTTGAATCAAAATTGTCCATAGGTTATTGTGGGGTATTTTTTTTAGAATGTGAAGTTGATGCTATCCAATTAATGTTGTTGTCATTAATTATTGTCATTGATGTCAACATACTCATTATTTTAGCTTCTAATATATCAATTACTATGTTTGCAACATAGTAATGTATTATTTGATGAGTACCAATAATATAGTGCATCAGTTGGTGTGCTTGGAATGTTCATCGATAGCTTGTGGTTCCTAGAATCTTCATTGTGGTAGATTGTATGTTTTTGGTTCAATCCTATCTAAATTTGTTTCGGTACCAGCCATGGTATTGGAACAGGATTCTTGTATCTATTGGAAATAAGTACCTTGGAGAAGGTGTTGTGTATTTTTCCAAGTGTGGCTTTCTGTATCAGTCAAGGTGGTCTTCATTTCATTCCTTCCCACTACGTTAATGTTTTGGTGTGACGTATTTCAAATTTATGTGGTTGACTAGGTGGATCTCATGGTGTTGTATATGTAAGGCATAGACATAAATATGTAGTAATATAAAAGTGTATGCATGTGTGGCTTATGTGGATTATATGTGATGTGACTATAAACCTATGCAAAGGATATTTGTTTTCATGTTGAGCAGTCTATAGATCTTAGAGGTGGATTCTATCTATTTACATATCTTCTAGAAGTGATCCCTTGTGTATTAGTAGTGAGCCTCTTTATATTGGTAGTGAGCTGACCAATAGCGAGCCTTCTTGAGGTGAGCATTTCTAATAGTGAGCCTTCGTATCAAATCACCATTTTTTGTTTCACCCTAACAGGTTTTTTTACATATCATGAGAATTATCTTCTCTGTGGTTTTTCCCATCTTGGGTTTTCCATGTAAAATTTGGTGTTCTCTGTTTTGGTGTTCCTGTGTATTTTATGCTCATATTTACTATGGATGTTTAATGTGTTAAATCAACAAATCTTATGTTTTTTTTTTTTGATCGGTAATATATGCCTTTGACTAGAGTGATAACCAGTGAGGCCACAAATTTGGGGGACCTCATCCCCATGGAACCAACACATCAGACCTGGGATCCAAAGAGCCTAGTAGGGACACCGGCCTAGGTCGTCTGGGTCTATGAGCACACCAAGACCAGCAAGGGTCTGAGAACTAGATCATGAACACCACTATCTCCAACCTCCTCCATTGCAATTATAGTGCACTCCCTTGTCAACGATCCTTTCCAACTCCCGTGACTGCTATGCAGAGCATATGCCAAGTGTTTCCTATGAAATTCGAACCCTAAATTATGTTGACCACCAATTCCTTCCAACTCTTGGGCCCACCATAAACTATCTCACTTGATTTCACTTCTTGTGGTTCGAACATTGAACTTCCCAGTTATTGGGGCTTGCAACCACCACTACGTTGTGAGCTCATGCTCTAAAATTTAAGCTAGGGATGTACTCCCTAGGCAGAGTGCAAATGCCTCACTCCACATCCTGCGGGTAAATCAACATACAAGATCTTGGGGGCCTCTCAATTTTTGAAATAGTAGAGAGTAACCCTGTGAGGTTTGAACCTTGGCTGTAGGCACTATAGGCAAGAAGCCCCACCATTTCACCAAAGGGTCACCCCTACAAATCTTAATTTGTTGTTGGAAGTGTTTAAGTGTTAAATGATAGAGAGATATTTTCCATAGCTTTGTGGGAATAAGTAATTGACCCCCATCTCATTTATTTGTCCTTTTAAAGAATTGGTATCAGAGCATTGTTCCACAGTGAAGAGCTTAACCACTTGAGCTTAACAAATTGAATATTCTTATGTTTAATGGATCAAACTACAATTCATGGAAAGATCAGATGAAATAATACCTTGTATTGTTATGTTACAAGACATGGAAGCATGTAGATTCAAAGTATTTTCCTCCTCATAATGGACCAACTACTCCTAATAAAATTGAAGAATATGTGGAAAATGAAAAAGTGAGGTATGTTATTACTAGTTCTTTATAAAAGACTGAATTGGCTAAAGTAATTTCATTGAAGACATCTTATGAACTTTGGGAAAATTTTAAGTAAATCTATGAATAAAATAATAAAGTTAAGTTATCTAAGAAGTTGATGAGACAAATTATGAGAACTTGAGAATGAAAGATGGTGAGGATATAAAAAGTTATTTTAAAATAATTGAAAATGCAGTTAATGAAGTCAAGGACCAAGGAGGCACTATTACTGATGAGGACTTCATGGAAAAATATTTTGATGACATTATCAGATAGTTAAAGTGACAAAATCTTGGAAATTGAAGAGGTGTATGATCCAAAGAAGTTTACCAGATAACAAATGTTTGGTACCCTAACTGCATTTGAGATAAGGAAGTTTGGAAGAGACAAGAACATACTAGAGAAAAAAAATTAAGCAACAAAATCAGAAGATGATCATGATGGGGATGATGAAGAAGAGTTTGAGGCTAAATTTGCAAGAAAATTAAAGAAAGGTACCAGAAAGTACAAAGGTATTTTAACCCTAAAATGTTTAAGGTGTGGTAAGATTGCTCATTTGGCTACTAGATGTATCGACAAAGGTCCTGTTAGCATTTTTCCCTGACCTTGTCAAAGAAAAGGCTAATTAAAAAGGATCAAACAAACCCTCCTACACTTCGAGCTTAAAGGCTCAGGAGGGTGTACCTATTGGATTCACTTATTTCAATGAATCATGAGATGGATTCCTGCCCATCACACTTGATATAATAATCATTCACAGCTCTTTAAACAGAAAGGGAAAATGATTTGAATAATTGATTGATGAAGAAACTACAAGACAAACCAGAGACCAG
>MU225206.1:1659060-1688401 GCA_018584345.1 Thuja plicata
AGCTGAGAGCATTCTAAAAACCCTTGCACTCCATGCCTAGGGAGCTATGGATCAATTTTTGAGACCTCATTCTTAAGTGTTCTTGAATGTAAGGATTCATAGAAGTGTGACACAATTATAGCACACAGTAGCTGAAATGGATAGATGATGAATTGGCAGAGTAGACACATGGTGGTGTGTCATGATTGGTGATTAAACCTCAACAAAGATAAATGGTTGGCATGATTCTATAGTCAGAAATTGAATTATCTTTACCTATCGTGGAATCATGCCTCACTAACAAGTGTCCGCTGAGATCTCGCCTAAGTGGGGCCAAGAAAATAAAGCATCGATAAGATTAGAGTTAATCCAATGGCTGAGGCCATTCCACAATCAGAAAATGAACATTCTTTACTCCTCATAGAAACACACATTAACACCACATGTCCCAGGCCTACAATTCTGAGTAGCAAAGATGGAAGATCTACGGTTAAAGCTTGGTGAAGATTGATGGTTGGCATGATGCCGCGAAGCAAAGATGAATTTTTTATATTCTTCATAGAATCAAACCTAATCAACAGGTATCTCAGGCCCATAGATGTGCTGAATAGTGAGACAACAGCGATAAGAGAGACAACAAAGATAACAACTGGCAGTACCAAATTGGTTGAATAGGTTGATGAGGATGCACATCATTTCTAAATTCATTTAAAGTGTCTGCTACTTAAGCCTTTTTCTTTTAGCATGTGGGTATGATCAACGGTGGTATTTTAACCGATCAGAAAAGGTGATTGAGTTTTAATGAAGGCTTATGGTTGATCAATGATTAAAGCATGATGAAGATCGACGTTAGGCATGATCCTGCGATCGGAAGATGCATGTTGTTTATCTTTCATGAGATCATGCATGAATGGCACGTGTCCTAGAGACACAAGTTCTAAATAGAAAGGATTGACTGTTAAAGAATGAAAAGGATCGATGGTTGGCATAATCCTATGATCAAAGGTTGCACGACCTTTATTCTTCATAGGATCAAACATTGCTGAAATGTGTCCTTAACGATGAAAGTGCTAAAATACTTGGGGTGGCAGCATCAACATGGATTTCTTTATGTTGATTCGATATATTTAATTATATTTTTGTGCTAGTTAGGGTTTTTTTTGTTATTTTGATGCATCAACATTTTTCGTGCTGGGTTTCAAAGGTGGCTAGTACCACAGATTTGTCTGATGATGAGACAATGTGATCTTCAGGGACTGAGGATGATGAGGACATGTAGATGTTCTTAAATGAATATTCACAAGGATGGATAATTCCTAAGGATGGTCAACAACGTCAGTGATTTTGTTCTTAATACTGAAGTTGTTTAAGATACGAGTGATAGTATCCATTATCAAATAGAGTATATGGATGAATATGTGATCAAAAGCACCATAATGATCATAACAAAGAATCAATATTTAAATTATCTTATACCAATCACAAGTGATTTGTTAGCGACTGTTACTATGAATCCCAATAGTCAAAAACCATTTTCAAACAAGGATGTAAATCATTCCTTAATTGTAACTATGATGTTTAGTTGTTGATCTTAGGGTTAGGTTTAGTTATGAAGAGACGCATTGGTTTGAATCTTGTACGCATTTGTTGGATTTTATATAAATAGGGATTCCAAGACCATGTGAATATTATTATTATCATTATCATTGTTCCTAGTTTTAGAATTTGATCACAACTGCAACATGGAATCAAATGTACTATTTTTCAAAATCAATAAAAGATAATTTTTTTCTGTCTCACTTGTGGTAAGAAAGTTTAATTCATTTTAGTTAGTCCCTTGCGATTATTGAAGGAATTTCAATTTCTATTCTTGCAATACTTGTGTATATATTTTATGTATCTAATATCCCTATGTGATTATCAAGGAGTTTATGAAAATATAGTGTTTCTAGCTTCTTGTTCAATTGGTCTCCTAAGTAGGGGAAATTCATTTGAAATAGAAAGGATTTAAATAGGCCTAATTTCTCTACATCTATAGAATTTGAATAGTTGATGATGTTGGAAAATATATTGTCTTGCAAGGTTGTACATAGGATTGAAATTGGATTGAATCTATTGCCCAAGTTGAAATAGCCACTGATCTTATCAATTATTGGATATAGTCATTTAGTTCATTGTTTAAATTTTTTGAGATATTCTATTCAACATTCATTCAATTTACACATATTTACTAAACATTATTACAATTTCATAAAGAATTTTTAGTCTTGCAATTTATGTTTTATTGATTACAATTTCATTTCTTTCAAGTACCCTTGTCATACTTGAGATAGAGAAGGTTTGAAGTGTATTCTATCTTTTATAAAAAACCTCCAACCAATAGATTAATGTTGAGGTATAGGCTTAGCAGCCTTGGTCCTGTAGTGCTACAATTGCAGAAGTTCCAACCTTGCCTTTGGTTGAGACTTGTTAGTTGGCCAAATTACTTGGGTTTCCCAACATTGGATTGGAAAGTCCATAGGAAATTCAATCTATTGATTTGAGCACCAACATATTGGCAACTCTGCTAGGGACATTGTCAATAAGTTTTCTAGAATCTTTGGTGATAGAAGTTTACTCTACTGGAAGGAATAACCTAGAAGAATAGAAAACAATATTTTCCTCCAAGAGAGGTGGCGACTTTATTTAATAAAACATTTTAGTCAGTGGGAGAAGACCTAGAGGGAGATGAAATTTTTTTCCTTTTTATGATAGCAATTTTATTTCAGAATGATAAAACCACTTCTTCTGAGAAACAAATTAATTCCAGATGACATTAGGCCATTGGAATTCATAGAATTTCCATGTAATACTAATATTTTTTTCACATCTTTCACAATTTGTACCAAGGTTTTATTGTGAGTATGATGAATCAGCAAAATGGCATTTAAAAGTATTCTATTTATTCATAGAAGATTATGAAATTAATGAAGAAGGCTAGGTGATGATTCTATTTGCCAAGACATTAAGGGATTATGCAAGAAAAGAATATGATTTTTTCCCTACATAGAGCATTTCATCTTGGAGAAGATTTGAAGAATGGTTCTTATATGAATTTCATGATGCGAGTGAGCAAGAAGATAATGTGTGCTATGAACATGAAGAAAATCAAAATTGCGCTATGGAAGAAAAACCTTACATGCCTCCTTTTGATGCATATGGAGAAGACAATACCTATATGATAAATACAAAAAATCCAAGATCACACCATAGATCTAATGCCTTGTTCATATTCTTCTTTCAATAGATGTGTAAAAAATGATAACTCTAGCCATAGCTACATATCTCAAATAATCAAATATATATGTCATGGTGCATTCATCAGAGAAGATAAGGTAAAGGAAAGAAGTAATTCGTGTGTGGATAGGACATGAGAAATAGATGCAGGTGTGAGAAAGGATGAGGAAAAGGAGGATGTATGCTCCATACAAAAAATCAATCAGAATTGCATTATAGAAAAGAAATCATATATGTATTCCTTGGATGAATTTATGAATATAAAGAGATATGAAGATGAAACTACAACACAAGTATTCATGAGGATGTTTACCATTTATAATGAGATACCTATGGATATAAAACCTTCATTACTAGATAAAATGCATGAATTAAGGGATTTTATAATCCTCGGGTAATACTTCTTATCAAAATTATATTTGAAGGAATTTTAGAAGAAGAATATAGTGGTGTTTCAAATTTAAATAAGGAAGACGAGTGCACTAGTCATGTAAAAGATAAATAAGAATCCATACTTGAGAACCATGATGACACTTGTGTTGAAATAAATAAAAATGAAGAATATTTCATAAATAGTGAGATTTGTATGGAAATGCATATCAGTGATTATAATGATAATGGGGAAGGTCTCCTCTATGTACAAGAGGTTTCAGATTTATTAGATATTGAATATTAGAAACATGTTCAGAGAAATGGTGCAAATTTTTTCTCAGTCCACTAGAATGAATAGACTATTGAATCAGTACAATGTGAGAGGAGGAAATTTCTGTAGATAATGAAGATATTGGCCTGGTTGATGAATTACATGAAGACACTAAGAAGATGATCCATCTAGTGAAAGTGTGCATTATGATCAACATGCAAGAGAGGATACATGCAAGAATGACCTCAAATTATTTCAAATTCATTATATAATGAAATAATAGAAAAGGATCATGCAAACTATTGTGATAATTTTTTAGAGATGTTTACTTTGTATATTTAAATCCATTATATAAGAAGGATGAAGCATGTCATGATAGTATAGTTAGTATACTGATTTTTGAATATGAATGCTATAATGTTGAGAGTATGATATCATCAATAAAAGAATAGGCCAAAGGAATATGTGATGTTTCAAATCTTGAAACCATGTAAAATCTAGACATAAATATTGATATGATAGTTTTAGACATGTGTAAGGAAGAAGATGATCTTTGTGAAAATATCTCTCCCGAGATAAGTACACAGTCTAAAATTGAATCACAAAGAAAATAAGGAAATCAAAATCGTGAGAAATTTAAATATGTCGACAAAGTTGATTTAAAATTTTTTCCTGAGGAGGAAGGGCATAATAAAATGATAGGGTTTCTCAATAAATGTCCAAGAAGGCATGAAGAATACTTAATGAAAAAATGAAAATCCATAATTTATCGCAGAGGATGAATAATGGTCTTACAACTAGATGTGAAGAGGAATGCAAAGATAAAAAATCATTCTCTGATTTAGAAGTTAAAAGGGAATTCAACTAATTAGGAGATAATGTATGGAGAGAAAAAAAAAGATAATATTCTCAAGATGTTCATATTACTACATGATCAAAATATAATTTTTGAGAGAGGGAAAGAATGGTGTTAACATTTTGGGGCCTAGGGCCACCAAATTTAGACGTAACAAGGATCTACATAAGGGAGTGATGTTGTAGGGTCTTCTTCTCTAGAGATAACTGAGATCTTTTTGTGTCCAGATATGAACATACATCCCTAGAAAGAGCAACTGGTGGAGCCCAAGTTTACAGATCAATTTGCATATGCAGATAACTCAGGGAAGTATATTTTACACCTATATAAATGTGATTTATATATTTTGCATTGTTATTTTACCCTAGTGTTCTTAGTCTCATTTTAAAATTCATAAATATAACCATTACATGTTTCTTTGCAGGATTTTCCATCTTTACCATTTTATTATATTATCTTTGCATAGACCCATGTTGTGTTTTTGTAGGTTGTATCCACGTGATTATGCTACATTTCCTATGGAATTCATCAATTTGATCACCATGGTCACAAAGATTGGTTGCCATGTTTAGTGTTTTGTTAAGTGTTATACTCAGCAACATTATCCCACATTGATCTAAGAATTGAAGTATTAGTTAAATATATCAGGATTTTTAGAAGATGTGGCTCACGAAGTGGATGGTGGGGCCCAAATTTTTCTTAAAAAAAACTTTTTATGACGTGGTAGCTCACAAGGATAGATGATGACTTGGTAGACTAGACACATGGGGGTATGTCATGATCGGTGATTAAACCTCAACAAAGATCAACAGTTGGAGTGATTCCACAATAAGAAAGTAAACGGTCTTTACCCATTGTAGAATCATGCCTCACTGAAAAGTATCCATTGAGATCTCACCTAAGTTGGGCCAAGACAATAAAGAATCGAGCAGATCAAAGTTAATCCAACGGTCGACGTGATTCTGCAATTAGAAACTGAATATTCTTTATTCCTCCCGGGATCATGCATTAACGACACGTGTCTCAAGCCTACAATTTCTGAGAGCCAAAGATGGAGCATCTACAGTTATAGCTTGGAAAATATCGACGATTGTCATGATCCCACTAAGATAAGATGCACATTGTTTATTCTTCACGGAATCACGCCTGATCTACAAGTGTCCCGAGCCCATAGATTTCGTGAATAGTGAGACAACAAGGATAACAACTGACAATACCAGATTGGTCGAATACATTGATGAGGATGCACATCATTTTTTATTTAATTTAAAGTGCACACTACTTAAGCCTTTTTCTTTTAGCACAAGGGTATGATCAATGGTGGTATTTTAACCAAGCGGAAAAGGTGATCAAGTTTTAAGGGAGGCTTAAGGTTGATCGACGGTTAAAGCACAAAGAAGATTGACGGTAGGCGTGATCCTACAATTGGAAGATGCACGTTGTTGATCCTTCATGGGATCACACTTGAATAACACATGTCCTCTTAGAAATGAAAAAATATGCATGAAATTTGGTCTAAATCATGAAATTTCTCCTATTTCTTTCTCTGTGCATGAGCCCTAATTTAAAATTTCCTAGTCGTTTGTGTAAAAATCCCTAAACCTTCATGGTATGTTATAATTTGTAGTTAACTTTTCGGTCACTTAAAATCCTTATAACCCATGTGCTTTATGTTTCATGTTGAACGGGGTCGTCCCTTTTAATTTTTCCTAAGTCTAAGCAACCGATGAATTATTTTTCTTTGATTTCCCTAGGTCCTATGCCCCCGTTAAAATTTATGTCTTTACCCTTTATATCTATCAAGAATGTCCATTTTAATATAATGGTCATCTTAAAGGCTTGAAGCAAATATGTAGTTGATCTAGTGTTTAAGCCATTAAGCCATGTGGTCACGTGTCCAAGGTGGGTCCTGTTCCGCACAAAGGGTAAAGTAAAGTTTAGACAAGTTGAATAAGATCTAACGGCTAGTGTATTTCCTTAAATGGAAGGTGCTCAAGATCTAATCATTAAGGAATCACGTTGTGGTGACATCTGGCATAGATGATGTCATTGGTCTTGGGTTTACAGAGCAGTAAAGACACAACAGGTTTGAGAAGATCTAACAGTCAACTTAAAGGCTTAGTGATGAGCTGTGCATGATCTAACCTTTAAGAAATTAAGCCCGAGTGCCACATGTCTTTTATGATGTCATTATCAATGGGTAAAAAGAAAGGTAAATAGGCAGTAGCTTCAGAGAGGATCAACGGTAGGCGTAAAGCCTTAATAAAAAGATGTAGTCAATCTAACCTTTAAGGCATCGTGACTTCTTGACAAGTGGATTTCTTAGTTAGCACAGGTTAGCTGGCTAGCAGGATTTCTCAAGACCAAGTAAAGTGCTATGTGGTTATCAGTGGGACCAGCGTTGCTGAGTTTTAACCAAAGTAAAACATTGTTAAGTTGATTCTGATCAAACAGCTCATGTAATGGCTTAAAGGAAAAGTGATCAAAATCTATCCATTAAGGAATTATGCCCGAACAACACCTATCCTCCTATGATCGTGGGGCCAGAGTAAGGAAAAGATGAAGGGAAGATAAGTTAGAAAATATTGTGTGGTAGGCATGAAGCCTTAATCCAAAGTTGCTCAACATCTAGTCTTTAAGGGATTGCACCTGCGTGACGCGTGGCAGATATGATTGCAGGCTTGGGTAACTTAAAGGATATTGATAGTGGTGTTTTAAAGGCCAGTAAAGTTTGAATCTCATCTGTTAAATTTATTTTTCACACCACCTGTAGCCGTTATAACAAAATTTCAAATATTTAAAAGGGTTTTCATGGTGGTCCACATATATTTGATCTTAGAGGCATTAATGACCCAATATGATCTTATTGATCAATTTTGAACAACTATTGAAGACCAAAGGAATAGAAATATAATATTCCAAGATGTATTTATGTCCAGACTTGTCAGAAAAGGGTTTTATATTAGAGGATAAATGCATTTAGTAGTGCTTGGTCATTTCTACATTTATGTGAGCTACTTTAGAATCATGCTTGGGAATTCTTTGATATCAAGGTACTGCACTCACATATATGAACTATGGCGGCAATTTTCTAGATCATATCAGAATTGCACAGAATGAAGAGAGATAGGGTTTCAACTTGACAATCAAAATTAAATGCTTGACATGATTGGTTGAAAACCCTAACCCTAAATGGTTTGAATCTTCTAGCATTCTTGTTCCTATAAAATAGTATTCATGACCATTTAGAAATGGATGGAATTTTATGCCACAATAAGGCTTGTAAGCTTTCCATGTTAAATTAAGACTATCAGTGGTCTTTTGGCTCTAATTTTTCATGTTTAGATGTTTTATCAATAAGATTTGTCTGTATCTCCTTGCATTTCATGAATTCTTATTGAATTGTAATGTCTTTAGTTTGATCTCTTATACTCGTTTGGGTTGATTGTTAAGTAATTTCAATCCATCACTCTGTAAGTTAGAGGGCCTAATTGATTTAGTGTTTCTTTCAGAGAGAATTAAACATCCTTAAACAATTTTAGTGAGTAAAGGATTGAAGTGAATTGGATGATTACACTTGCTTCTAGGAAGTGTGAATTGAGTATGTAAGGCATAGTCAAGTTTAGTGATCATTTGTAGGATTAACATTTGATGAATGTTGTTGTTAAGAGTCTTTACATTTAAAGTGACTCCATACCCACTGGATAGGGCACTGGTCTGATATGTTATATTTGTTGTTCTCATCCAATTTTATAAAAACTATTACAATCTACTGGTTTTATACTATATCCACCATTCATGCTTGCTTATAAAGTTGTTATATCTTGAACTAAGGATTAAGGATTAACTAATTAAGTTGTTATTGGAAATTTTTATGTGTTAACCGACACAGAGAAAGTTTTTAATATTTGTGTGGGAATAATTGATTCACCACCATCTTTTTTATTTGGTTTGTTCAACAATTTTTTCATCTTATAGAGGCTTGAGATATTGTTTCAAAACCAATTGGCATGGACCTATACAAGATATGGCTAAGAGAATGACTAATATGATAACAAAGGATTGAGGAAAAATGAAACCTAAAAGAGATAAGATATACCCTATGTTCTAAAAATATTTTAGCAATGCAAACGAGAGGTGACAAGTAAAATGGGATGGGACTCTAAAGATATCCTAAAAAGAATGAGTAAAAAGGATGACATGATACTGAAAAGGTTATGACAATGGAAAGGATATAAATACAAACTAGGGTCAAGGACAAAATCAAATATATGATAAAGTAAAATTATAGGTCAAAAATGATAATGACAAAGTGATGACAAGACCAAACGTTCTAAATGAAATCTAGGAGCATATATACTAGGCCAAATGAAATGAAAGACCAATAAAGGGGATAATAGGATGGACTAAGGAGATGATTAAAATATGTTATTTTGAAATAATAAGATGAAGGAAGGTTATTCAAGAGATGCAACCTAAGGAACACCTATATCTAAAAAGGTCAAAACAAATCTCAAAAGTTTGTATTTTCAAAGATTGCAAAGTTTTGATTTTGGAAATATTTTGAGCAAGGTTTATGTTATTCTTTAAAGGAACTAGGGGGGGTGAATCAATGCACCCATAAAACTAAAACACTTCTTTAATAGCTTCCAGAAAATCCAACATGCAAAAGAAAATATTACATAGAAGCTAAGCACATAAATTGTTCACATAAAGTAAACTCAAGACACAAGAATTTTCTGGTGGAAACCCTAGTTAGAGGGAGAGAAAAATGTGTGAGATGATACCCACAAATTTTAATAGTGCACCAAATAAATATGCCCTATTAGGAGCAATTACAAACACCCTACTAAGGGTATGCCCAGTTAACATTATCTTTAGCCCGGTTAGAAGATAATACAAGTCATGTTAAAAACTACCTTGTTAAGGGATTAAAACATACTTCTAAGAGTCACCTAGTTATAGGATTTCTACTTTAGACCCTGTTAAAGATATTTCTCACCCTAGTAGGAGTGACCTTGTTAAATGATTTTACCTACAAACCATTTAGGGCTTGCCTTGAGATAGACCCAAGAATAAATGATCTTATTATGACACTTCATGTCTAAAATATCCACTTCAATCTTGATCAAAGTGCCACCTTAAGCATACAAAAAATTCATACAATCATAATCACCTATCACAATGCCTCCACTCTCTAACAACTTACCCCAAAACTTGATTTCATCCTTATTTTATAACAACTTATCCAAGTCCGCCTTTTATCCTAAAATATTTTACCCACCAACATAAAAATAAAATATGATCGCTCCAAAATGCATTGGTCAAATTAATAAAGTCAATACAGCATTAATCAAGTCATAAAGAAATATTTACAAATATTAAATAGACCAGTTAGCTGATCCAAACAAACTTTCTCTGTGTATCTCATGTTCTTCCTATCAGTGCAACTTGAATCCTCAATAACTTCCTCAATCCTTCAATCTAACTGATGAAATCGTAGATATAGATATATATGCCTCTTTAGATGATAAATGCATGATCAAACACCTTAACTTGATCTCTAACTCCAAATCAGGTCACTTGAATCTCTCATACTATCTTCTGTCTAGTTCACTAAACACTAAGTCATTTCTTCAATTAGATCATTCAACACCATCGGTAAAACTGATTTCATAATTCCAATAGATCATGTTTCCAGCAATGAAAAAAATCAAAATACAATCCCATTATCAACACTAAGATCATCTTCACCAAATGCCAACAATTTCCCCTTTGGAATTGATGGCAACACTTAAAAAATAAACAAGAAATATGCTAAGTGTCTAACTACATGCAGAAATGAAAAATGCATTACATTGCAAAGAAGTAAACTAATTCCTGATACCTCAATAGCTCCCCCTAGGAATTAAAAATATGTATACTGCTCCCCTTAACCATTACATTACATTTTTTATGGACTTAACCAAATTTAGCCGCATACACTACTCCCCATTTGACAACAATGGCAAAGGTATTACAATGATGTTAAAATTTAATTTATGTAATAGTAGCAATGCCTAATTACATTATACTGAAGACATCATTGAAATTAAACTTCAAAATATATAGATCACTATCCCAATTCTTGAGTAAACTCTCAACAATTGCAATCTGTCAACTTAGCAAAAATGTTAATTCTTCTAGTCCATCAATTGTGCAAAAATTTGGAAATGCTAAAGTCTTCTCAACTTCCTTCACAATGTTGCAAAATGTCTATCTTGGGAATCAAAAAACTTTTTAATTCTCTTTCCTTGCTCATTCCTATTTGATTTCAGCTTTTTGTTGATGTTACTAGGCTTAGCACCAAATTTAGTAGTAGGCTCATTGATAGGATCACATTTTGAAACAAATAATCTAAGCTCCTGCTGAGGTTCACATTTATCCCTTTCTAAATCTTTCAAAACCTGAGAAAAGTTAGAGATTTATTTAAGAATATTACCACCATCATTCAATGCACCCTTTAACCAATTGAAAACCAATGTATGTGTGTTGTTCTCTATTAAAATTGATTGTTCCAACTTCTCTAATCTCTTCTTTTCATATAACTTCTCTACTCTCAAGACTGCAGCATCCTCTAAGATCTTCATTTCCTCACCGATTGCAGTGACCAAATGGGATAATTGTTGTATTGGTGTGGTATTCTAATCATACTTCACAACACCTAATAATTCTGAAAGTAAATATCTAGCAAAGAGAATTACTTGTGCTTCTTATTGCATCCTTTTCTATTTAGCTTTTGACTTAATAGCCACAAAAAATTCTATCATCTCTTTCAGGCTCGTGGTGCTTAATTCAATATGTCCTTTAATATGTATATCATCATCAATGCTCATTTTAGATTGTGTGGAAGGAGCTACCTCATCTTCAATGTGTTCATTTTCAGTATTTTCCTCCCTGTGTGCCTATTTCCCTTGTGTGTCACCATTTGTGATATCCTTTTCTTTAATATTCTCTCATTTTTGTTCATTTGTAGACCCTTTTTCTTGTGTTTCATCGGTCATAGTCTAATCAGTACCCATGTTTACTATCTCTTCTTGTTATCATTACTTATGAACATATTGTTGTTCATGTGAATCATGTTGATCTTATGAATCCATTTGTTCATCTTGTATCTCCATGGAAGAGTTATCTCCTGCATTATCCATTTCATCTATGATTCCCTCAATTGTGACCTTTATACCATCAATAGTGAAACACTGATTAGTTCAAGTAATCACTAGATCATCCTCTTTATCTTTTACTGATTCATCTTGAACATCCACATCAATTTCTTCACTTGTATCCTTTTCTAGACCTAAATGCTTTCTCAGAATCTCCTTTGTTTCATCTTTCACTGATTGGGTCTCCCCAAAAAATATCTTTGTAACTCTTTCTCTTGTTCTAAATAAAGATCTTACCTATTTGATATTATCATCTATTTCTTCCTTAGATGAGTCAGATAACAGTCTCAATAGAACATATTTTACTAAGTCCTTATCTTTGACAAGTGTTTTCTTCCATCTTGCATCAATTTTATCATATAAAACATTTGGAATTAATCCTTTTATTTTGACTAAGACTTTAATTAACCTATTCATACTTGCAACTACAAAATCCTCAACTTTATTTTGATCTCCTTGATCAAGTGATAGTACTTATTGACTCCAACATGTACACCATACTTAATAACATTCTAAATGATTGAATTTATAGAAACTACTTTACCACACTGAGACTCAATAGTCTTAGTAGTAGAGGAACCTACCACCTTCTATTTCTTTCCTTTAGCCTTTAGTTCCTTCTACTCTTCTTTATAATTTCTCTCTTCACTTTCTTCGGGAAAAAATTTCTTATCCCTCTTTGCCTTTTCTTTCTTTCTTTTTCTTGTCACCTTAGTTGTTCTTTGTGTCTCTTTGTTTGATGTGGCTTTAGGCTTAGCACTCCTTACTAGTTTCTTCTCTTGTGTTTTTCTAGGAGGAGAAGGTTTCTCCTTCTTGACTTGTGTAGCACTTCTAGTTTTCCAACCAGTTGAGGCACTACTGGTTACACCAATAACTTCAAAATCATCAACATCTGCTACACCAGATGTACCAACTTTCTCTTTAGCATGTTTATCTCCTGCCTTAGCAATTTTATCCTCTATGAAACCTTTTTGAGTCATAAATTTCTCAACATACCTTCTCACTTTTCTCTCAGTAGAAGGTTCCATTCAATCATTGTGTACTTTAAGTGAGTTCTCTTCATATGTCCCAAAACTTAGCGTCTTGGGATCTATTAGTTGAGCCAAAAAATTCTTTGCATAGACAGTCAAAATGTCTCATTCCACTTCATAAACCATAGATATCACCCATGAGTTCCTTGGCTCAACAACTTCCATCATACAAGTATCTGTATCAACCATGAAGAAAATGATATACTTATACCTTTCCATAATTTCTAATGGTATTCTTTCCATCTCATGAATCTTCTTCTGAAAATCATTTAGGTACTTGTACATTGTCAGTGAAATAATTTCCCAAGAGTCTGATACATTTATTAATTTGAATAAAATATGGGTATTCTTTTACCATGTGATGTTACCGATACCAGGGAACATGTTTAGAAAATAGAAAAAAAAGCACATGATTACGTGACCATATTTAAACTTATGTCTCTTGTCCCTTTTAAACTTCTCAAGATTCACCATTATCTTCTCTCTCATAGAATCTACCAAATAAAAGGATTCATTCTCCTTAATCGTCATATGTGCTGAATGAATAACACCACTGGGTATACTATTCATCCTACTCGAATGATACACCTTATAACTGATAACCATATATGCATATTTTAGTTCTTCATCTAAAATATCATTCATTGTCATCACACAACCATCCTACTTAGAATCTATCATTCTAATCACTTCATCCTTATAAATGGTGTGAAGAATGGGCACACTACCGATTGCACATAGATTGGTTACAATATGGATTTCCTCCTTAGTGATCATATGTGATCGACATAACCATATGAATTGATCATGAATCCTTCTTAGAACATACATGACCTAATCATCTTCAAATTCATTAGGGTAACTTAATACATGATGAAAACCTTTATCGAAAATTCATTTAGGTTCATCCTTTAACACAAAGTTGTCATCACATAACATATTATATTTTTCTTCTATTTCCCCTGATCCTAGGTCTTCCAATTTGCAATGACTAAAGGCTCTAACATCAAATACATGTCGAACACCATAGGGCATGCTACTTAGGGCACTCATTGGGTCATTTTCCATCGACTTGAATGGATGTCTCTTAAACTCCAGTCATGGTCTCTCAGTAATATCAATCAATTTAGGAGTATCCATCTCATATTTTCAACCACAAGAGTACATAGTAGATAAATACCTCAAATAGCTTGCAACTAGAGTTATTTCTAAAGAACATGACAACACTTGATTAATTTTCTCTTTTATATCAACACAAACAATCTCTCCTTATCACTTGATCTTTTTAAATGGCTCAAACAATGTTTCTTTTTCTCCACAACATATTTCAAAATGTGGAATGTGAGAATGGAATCCAAAATAATATTTTTATCTACCTTCTCATACATACCTTAAATGCACTTACCAATAGAGTTTACGTTTTCAATAATTGACCCATTAACTCATTACTGATGATAAAAACATCATGAATTCATTAAAACTTCATAATATACTCAAAAAATCCTTATTTTATCTTAAAATGCTGATAGATCTTACCAGTCACCTATAGGGGATCCAAAGATAGATTTAAGAATACTTTCTCCCCCTAAGCCAAATGAAGGCTTTGTTTGCGGATGAATTATATACACCTAATGGAGATGTGGATTCCTCTAATGTCTTACTATATTCCTTCTTCTTATTCCAAGTTTTGTTCATATATCTCCTAACCTCTTCTACATTCACAATCTACTTTTATTTCTAATTTCTTGACTAGTTTAGCAACTGGTTCCTTGACCTCCAGTTCCTTGCTAGATGTCCAATCTTGTGACAATGAAAACATGCCATACCAGTTGATCTCCATAATCTAGATTACATATTTTAGATCTCATTCAAAAATTCATATCCATATGTCCTCAGTTACCACAAATTGAGAATGTGACATTAAATTACCTCTCTCTTTGGTAAGGTATTTCTCAGTTCATTGATGACCTTTGATTTTTTACTCTTTACCTGCACTCATCATATTTTTGACCACATTTGTTGCAGTTGTAACAGTAAACATCAAAGATACTAGATATACTATTGGACCTAGATCTACAATCATGAGAAATATGTCCATACTTATTGTTGTTATAGAAATATCCATAAAAAATGCTAGCTTTATTTTTAGACCTACTTCTACATACATTTGTTGTATAACTAGGGTTATAGCTGCAGAGGAAAGGGAGAGACAGGCTCATGCAGATGTGAGATATTTTTTTGGATAGTGTCAAGGAATTTTCATTGAGGGATGTCCATGATCAGCTCTGGAGATTGGGTCGTGAGGCCTAGAAGGAGATTGAGTACTAGCGGCGATACTACGGGGATTTTGTTCCTTCCACACAAAACATGCCCAATTATACTGCTTCCTAGAGATCCAGTAGATTACAGAGGTCCCAGAGTAGTGGTGTGGTCCAAGATCCTTTATAGTAGCAGAGGTCAGGACTTGATATGTCACCCCCCATCCACAAGGCGGCGAGGTTGGGGGTGGCACCTATTGATTCTGTATCACTGTGTGTTTTTTTGTACCATTTTTGTAGTGATGATCTACTGATATATTCTGATGTTGTACTGATAATTTGCATCCGTGATATATTGATATTTATAGACATCTATGTTGATCACCTTTTTTTTCAGACTTGCGACTGTTCATTTTTACTTAGATATTGTTATCAGTATATGAGATGCATCTTATGATTCTATATTATGTGCATTTTTTACTTTCTATATGTATGGTTCTATATGATGATGCTTTATGATGAAATGTATGTGATGTGATTCTATTATGTAGACTCTTAGATGTATGCTTTACTTTTCTATGATACTGACATATGTATGCACGATGGTGTTTTATGAATGTATTTTATATGATGATGTTTAAATAGATGCATTTGATTATTGATAACTATGTATGCACATGCTTTATTTATTTTTTTGTTTTCTATGCAAATAAATGAATGAATGCAATCTACTATGCACAAAATATCTGAGTAATGCATGTGTTAGAATAATGGTGGGAAATTATCTGTGGAAATGATTGATAGATTTGGACTAATAGATAGGTTCGGTGACCCAAGTCACTGTTGAGTTTTCCAATTTTGTTCATCATTGCACCTTATTATGAAAAATGAAGAGAATCCAATGCATCCAAATATTACTCATTTGGATATCACTAAGATCTATTATAACTAGAAGGAGTAGAGAGATTGAAAAGAAAGAGAATCAAATGCACCTAGATATTGACCATCAGTTTCTGAGTGCTGACTCAATTGTTGAGATATACAAAAGTAGTGGCTTGCCTTGAATGGGTGGCACCAATAAGGGAGATTTCTATAGATAATCCTTGAATGTTTGAAATTATTTCTCACATTATTCTCTCTATATAAAGGTCATGTCTTTATGCATTAGATGGTGGAATGGGTGACACTTGTCTGCTAGTTGGGCGATGAATCACCTTATAGATTGAATTCTTCCTTGTAGACCCCTTAGTTTCCTTAGATTGGTTGGTGGTGGAATGTCAACGATGGCCTTGACCTTTTATAGGTCTAATTTGATGCATCTATGTGATACAATGAATCCCAGAAGCTTTTTAGTGGTAACTCTGAATGCACACTTTTTTGGATTTAGTCTGACCTTGTATTCCTGCATTCGATCAAATATTGGTGCTAACACTTGTAGGTGATTCTCCCTGAGCATTGAATTGGATAGTATGTCATCAACATAGTCTTCCATTATTTTATGAATTAGATCATGGAATATCATGGTCAGAACCCTTTGATATGTTTCTCTTGCACTCTTAAGTCCAAATCACATTATGTTCCAGTAGTAAGTGCCCCAGGCACATGTGAATGCAGTCTTGTGTTGGTCATCTAGTGCAATCCTGATTTTTTTATATCTCAAGAAACCATCAATGAGTGATAGCATTTGGTATCCTACTGTGAGATCAATTATCATGTCAATATTCAGTAGAGGAAAGTCTTCCTTGGGACAAGCTTTGTTTAGATCTCTGAAATCTGTACAAATATAGAACTAACCATTATGTTTTCTTATTGGCACTAGATTAGATATCCAATCTGCATATGGAATCAGTCATATGAAGGTTGCATCTAGGAGTTTCTTCAACTCTCTTTTTACAAGTAAAGCGACATGCAGATGCATCTTTCTCAATTTTTGTTTGACAGGTTTTGCATTTTGTATCAACGATAGATGATATAACACTAGCTCTATATCTAGACTTGTCATGTCTGAGTAGGATGATGTGAAGTTGATTTTCCTTTCTTTGAAGAAGCTAATGAACCATTCTCTTTCTTCTGATGTAAGTTATTTTTCAAAATAGATATTTTTGGGGTTCTTTTCATCAAGTATGTTGACTTCTTCTATTTCCTCAGCTAGTAATGCTGACTTTTCATCTATTAAGGGGAGGAGTTATAGATTTTTGTCCTCTGGCACCTCAAAGGGGTTTTCACCATAAGATATGTCTTTTTTATTATTTTTTTATCATTTTTTAGGTCAGAAAGCACCTTGCAATTTTCACTTATTGACTGTTCTTTGTCTCTTTATTTAGATTTTTTGACTGGAAAGAGGAGATTCCTCCAAAAAATATGTTAATATGTCAAGGTCAATTGAGAAACCTTCTTTGTGGTCCCCTGATGGCATGTCATTTTGGAGTCCCATGAATTCTATGATGGCTTCATCATTCTCAAAGAGATCTATGTTAGGTTGTCCTTATTGATCCCATTCTATCAGTTTAGGGTGTACTAGACAAAGGTCCTTGTGGGGGGATGACTCCTCTTGGGTAAATGGTACCACGGTGATAGTTCCAACAGACTAGGATTGTGATGTGGATGTACCACTTAAGAAATTGTTATTGATATGTTTATCGATACAAGGCTGGTATTCTATGGTCATTCGGTCAAACATATCTTCAAGGTGTATAGTGTTGACTGGCCGAGGGGAATAGTCTGGGATGGTTAGTTCAGAATTGTGGAGGGATCTCTGGTCGTACTCATGGGAATTGGTAATTCTATAATTATCATTAGATGTCTCACTTTCCTCATCATCTTGGATATCTTGGTTAAGGTTTAATTGGGAATAAGAGGTTTCCACTTCTGATGGCAATAACTATTATAGTATATTGTTGATTAGGGCATGTTCCTCATTTTTCCACTAGTGTAATTTTTAAATTTTTTCTTGGTCTATGGGTATGTCTTAGGTGGTAGTACTGGTTATGTTTTTTCCATAACCTAACCCTCTCTTGTTTCTATGGGTTGGTGGTAAAGAAATTTTCATTAATCCTTGTTGTCTTGCCCCCAGACTAGTCGTACCATCATACCCAAATTTCTGAAACATTGTGAAGTCGGCTCCATATTTTGATATGGGTATGTGTGCTTGAAGTGTTTCTTGTGGGTCTTGATACAACCAAGTGTTTATATCTAGATCAAAAGGGTTCTCTTCCACTATGTCCCCCAATTTGACATATGTGGGTGGTTGACATCTAAATAGAACTAGTTCCAGAGTTTCAGGTGTTGTTACTAGTTGAGGCATGCCATATGATGTTGGACTTTGAGGCATGTTAGTGATGGTAAAATCTTCCTCATAACTATACTTACCATATCCTCTGTCTATAATTTATATCTTCCCTTCTCTTCTTGTTATATCTTTGGGAATAGAATCTGAGGTGGAAGGAATTCTTGCCTCCTGATTTGAAGGTACTTGATTGTCAGTACTAAATCTAATGGTGTTGTAGTATTGGAACAGGTTTGGATCTCTTTCAATGATTATTTATGCCCCTTGGTATGGGAAATTGATGCATTTGTGATAAGTAGAGGTTACATCTTACATTTCATGGATCCATGGTCTTTCTAGTAATAGGTTATATCCCAAATCTAGGTCTAGGATTTGAAATGGGGTGTTCTTTATGACTCGGCCTATCCTGACTGTTGGTATGAGGATACCTTTTGAATATCTCTCCTCCTTATCATATGCCAAGGTTTTTATTACTTTCAGAGTACATATGTTTAACCTAGCTCCACCATTAATGAGGACCCTACAGATTGTGTGTTTGTGAAATTGGATAAGTAGATGTAGGAGATCGTTATGTAGAGGCTTTTGCGGAAGCACATCATGGTCTATAAAGGTAGCATGCATGTTGGCAGCAATGTAATTCACCATGGTTTGGAAGTTCTCTGGAGTTATGTCCCATGGGACAACTATATCTTGAAGGGCTTGATCTAGAGATTTTATGCTGTAGGGATATGTGCAATAGGTTGAACATAGATATCTAGGAAGGTGTGTTCTTTAGTTGATCCACAAGACTAGTTTGTGGATCAGAGGCTATTGGATGATTAGCTGGTGTAGCTGAAGTGGAAGGCACTCCTTGTAAGATAACTTTGGAACATTGCGTGGTGACAACACACTTGGAATTTGGATCTCTGATAGTAATTGTAGCCACATGACTATCTAAAGGATTGATGCAATTGATAGTGTTATCAATGTTAGCATTAGTATAATTCACTTGATTAGACTGTCCACTAGACCATGAGGATTTTTCTTTGTTATGATTATAGAATGTATCGTTGAAGATTGTGTGATAAGTTGTACCCTTGGATTGGGCATTTGTGGCATCGATAACCCCTATGTGGATTAGATCTTGGATGCCATTCTTCAATTGGTAGAATTTTGGTGTCTTGTGTCCCTTTACCAGATGATATTCATAAAAGTCATTATCATTCCATCACTTGGGTTTTACAACACCATGCTCATATTCTCTAATTTTGGGCAGAGTGATAGTATTGGATTAAATCATCTTTTTCAAGGTTGACTCTATCGACTCCCCTAATGGTGTGTAGTCTCGTTTAGGAAACAAAAACCTTTGTGGGCATTGTGCATTGGGTTGGTTGTTGGAAATAGGTGCTTCTTGCATAGTGGGTGTTTGATTTTGAGTGTTCACCATGGGTTTGTGATTTTTCATAGGTACTCCTTGTAGTGAAACCTTGGGTTGAGCATAGTTGACTTTTTTTACGTCAATGACACCGTCATTAGTGACATTTGTGCTCTTTTTCCACCATTTGGCTTTAATTGTTGCATTTTTGTTTGTGTTTTCTTGGGTAGAATCAATAAGGATACCTCTCTTGAATAGGTTTTCTCATAGAAAACTCCTCATTCGATGAGTTTATTGAAGTTAGGAGTGAGCTGCAATTCTATGGTAAATGACATATCTGGGATCAGATTGTCAACAAACATGACTATGAGGTCTTGTTCGAGCACATCATACATTATTCAGTTTTCAATATTCCTCCACCTTTATAATAATTTAACAAAGGACTCTCCATCTCTTTGTTTAATGTCGCAAAGGTCCTTGATGCTGACCTTGCATTTGATGTTATGGTGGAAGTGAGAAATGAATTTTTTGGCCAATTCTCCCCAAGGCTGAATGCCATGGGGTAGGTGTGAGAACCATTCCATTGTTGGTCCGGCTAGACTCTATGGAAATAGTCTCATTAGGTATGTTTTGTCAAGTGCAACCTCAATGTAGCTAGAAAAGAACTCTCTGGTATGCTCTATAGGGTAGGTACTAATTTTTTATTTTCAAACTTGGGTATTGAGAAGTGAGTGGGAAACAAAGACATGTGCAATGAGTGATCAAAGGGGTATGGGTATAAATCCTCTATTGTGTAGGACTTGGTTTGCCCCTGATTTTGCATATCCATCATTTAGGTTTGTAAACTTTGCACTTGTTGTATCAACATGTCTGTCTGAGATTGAGGAACATTTGGGGGATTGAATCTTTATTTCATGTTAGTTATAAGGTTTTTCCTTTGCGTTCCTTGATCTAAGACATATGATATATTCCTTGGGACTAGGTATTGGTTCCCTAGTGTGTGATTCTGATACTGGGGAATTTGGTTGGTCCAAGATTGATGTTTTTGTTGTCATTATTGGGGTTGTTGTTGTTGTTTTTGGGGTGGTGTTTTTTGTGATCCTTGTAAAAACAAAGGTGTAGACTTGGGTGGACATTGGCTAAATGTTAGACCTGTAGAGATTGGTACCTATGGGAGTGAAGTATTGAGCCCAAGGCTAGAAGGGATTGACTATAATATTGGAAAAATCACAAGTGGGTTGCTACTTGTTTGTGGAATTGATAACATATCATGAGTTCTTGATGTAAAAGGCCATGAGGCCGATGCTTGAGATACACTGGTGACCAAGGGTGCACTTAGTTGGGAGCCTATCATGCTTTGTGTGGACAATTTGATAGCTTGACTTGTAGAGCTATTTTGGTTTGACATATTGGCATTGACATTTTTGTTGTTGATGATGGAAAAATTTAGGATATCACAGGTTCTGTTTGAGAGGTTCAAGTTGTGTTTTGACCTGCTAGAGGGTCCTTGGGCCATATTGTTGACACATTGAATTCAGCGGGGAGTTTGACTCCCTTCTTAATCAACATGAAAATGAATCTTTTGGGATTTCTCTCTACAACAGCATCAACTACTTGTGTGGAATAAGCATCTTTCTCTATGTCTTTGAGCTCCTCTTCTATGACATCTTGGAACATTTTTGGTCTACAAGAATTTTCAATGTAGAGAGCAGGACTAGTTTTTCTGAAGGATCATCCTCTTGCTCTTTTTCCCACAGGGGAAATTGGTTAATATAGGACTCATCGGGTTGTATTCTAGCCTTTGACCTAGTGTAAGGTCCTCCATACAGTGTGAGAGACATAGTGTTATCCAAATTTTTTGACTAAAATAAGTGATATAAAGAAAAAAAAAAGGATAACCTTTCTAAGAGAGTCCAAGTTATGTTTGACAAGGGTAATTCTAGGGACATATTTTGACTTCTTTTGATCTCAAAGACTTTGGTGATATAAAATATGGATCTTGAATATTGCCTTAGATGAGACAAATTCGTAGCTATAGATTGATGAATTTTGAGATAATGGGATCAAGATAATCTAGTCTAAACTTTTGAACTAATAATTCTTAAACAATAGTCATGTTGTCAAAGAGGGATGATATTTAATGTTTAGAGATTCACACAATATTCTTCACTTTTTCCTGGGATGTAGACACTTATCTTTCACACAAGATGGGGAATCTTTCCAAGGTTTTTAGGTAAAAATAGATGTTCATATATCTTGGTCAACTACGGTAAACTTCCACCGATTGTGGCAAACTAATAGGTCAACTGCGATAAATAATCACTGATTGCAGCAATAAAAGGCTCAACTATAGCTATAAAGGGATCGATTGCAGTAAAAATCTACCAATTACAGAAAGATGTGGGAAATTGCAGAAAAAGGAGACAGTCTAAAAAATTATCTCAAATTTGTTGAATTTGTTTGAAAAAAAGTTATTTCTAAAACAAGGGTTTTGACAATTTTTGATGTTGGTTTTGCATTTTTGGAAACTGGTCACACAAAAAGCACAATAGACAATGTGTTTTATAAATCTAAATAGGTTTTGAGACAAGGACAAATAGATTAATCTAGGTTAAATTTGGCTTCAAGATACAATATTATAGGCCCAATGCTTAGATGTTCATTGTCTCACATAACAATCATCACACTACTAGGACATGAAGGTCCACGATGTAGGCACCCATGTTTTTGCCATTGCTAGATATTGTTGTCATGCTAGTGAAGATCTCTTTCACAACCCCAATATCCTGGAACACATATGTTGGGGATCTTGGGGGAAAATTTTCAACCCTTTGCACTATAATAAGGTAATTTTTTAGAGGTGAAGCGGGTAGGTATCTATTTAACTAGGTTGTAGTATGGTTTGTGGAGTCTATCCAATCGATTTGTACATGTGTAACTCACTTAAGAGCCTACCTGACCATGCTAGATACTTAGGGATATTCACTTGATCCAAGATATCATCAAAAAACCTCACCCGAGCTTGGCTAGAAATAAAACAAAGCTCTGGCTCATGTCTTGTTTGTATACCGATCGGAAGGATTATTGGTTTAAGTTCATACTCTGAGGAAGAAGCGCATTCCCTAGACAGACCTTTCTAAAAAAGTATAAAGGTTTTTAATCTAATGGATTTGTGCAAGTGCACCAATGATCCAAGACACAAGGTTAATCGATTAAAAACCAAAATTCCATGAGTGAACTAAACTAATCACCCATACAAGCATAAGTGTTCAATTTTAAAGCCCAAAGTAGATGATGATTTTCTTGTTCAATTTTAATGCACCAAATTGAAACATTTTTTGCCTTTGTTCAATTTTTAACCACCATGTCAATTTTAAGCACCAAATTAGAAAAGTGAGGTTTGAGATGTTTGCATGCAATGTTATTTTTAAACACCAAAAACACAAGTGAATTTTAGGTTTCTTTGTTAGATTTGTTTCCACGCCACAATCTGAAATGATGAGTTAGTACCAAAAAATCTTGCAATTAAAATGTATGAAATTGAGAAATGCTTGATAAACCTTTAATACTCACAGTTTCCCAATTTTGTCTATCCCTGGTGTTTTGATCCTGCACAAAAACTGAGAAAAAGTCAGATTTTAACAGAGATCAATGAATTTTAAGTAATTGCAAAATTATTCCTGTCGATTGCGGAAAAGTTCTGGCAATTGTAGTAAAAAGTTTCCAGATGCAGCAAAGTTCTGGCGATTGCAGCAAAATACTGGAAGATGCGGCAATATGTTGGTGATTGTGGCACGAATCGGTCAATTACAACATAGTAATCTCAATTGTGGCAATATGCTATCAATTGCGACATAGATTGGTCAATTGCAGCACCGTACTAGAAACAGAGAATTTTTTAAAAAGATAGAAGTGATTGCGAAACCCTCAAATCGATTGCGGCATTAAACCAGTCGATTGCGGTAGATTTTTCATCAATTGCGGCAAAATACCAATGATTGCCAAATTACAATCATATCAAAAAATTAACAAAAAAGAAAATTTGTAGTCATATGGCCGAGGCAAGAATATCCTATTTATCATCTTCAAGCAATTCTTGGGATGTTTGATACACGTCGGGTTCACCAAAATTTCATGGGATGTGTTATGTACACTCAATAACGAGGGTTGGTAGCACCAATTTGCAATGGGTGTAAGCAATTGAAAATACTAAGAACAAATATACAAACAATAAAATAACAAGCTATCAAGGAATACAAATGAATGCAAACCCACAAAGCTTGAATATTCTATTGCCTCTCTCTACTCCTTCTGAAATGTTGTGTGTGTGGTGCTCAGTATTGGTATCGGCATGGCCTATGACTTGGGAGTGTCAAGAAATGATATTGATTCTGATCACAAGAATCCTTTGAATTCTTCTAGCAAGAATCCTACAGAGTAATAGTACATGAAAGCTTGAAATCCTGGATCCTTCAAATGGTTGTGAAGGGTTGATTATATAGAAAATATAAATGATATGAACTATTGAGATTAATTCCAGAGATTAGAAGATGAATGGTTGAGATCAAAGGGAACTGGAGAAGCCATCAATAAACTCCAGCTCCTCAACTTGGAGAGACGAGATAAAGTTTGGTTAACTAAACAGCTGATTATGAGTTACCTTTTGAACTGAAGAGGTAATTTGGAGTTACCTTTTTGAACTGAAGAGGTGGGTGGAGTAATTCATGCAATCAGATATCTAATCAAGATTTCTCTTTTTTGAACTAAAGAAAAGATTTAATTGAATATTTAATTCATTTTTGTAATCAAAGTATTCAACATGTGAGATAATTTAATTCTTTTTGGATTTAGAATTGAATTATTGAATGAAATTAAACTAATTTAACACAATTAATTTAATTAGAAGAAATTAATTAGTAATTTTAAATATTTAAATTTAAATTTTAGGAAATTGAATTTAATTAATTAATGAAGATTAATCAATTAAGGTTAATTAATTATATAAAATTAATTATTTAATTAATTTTGGGGATATGATTAGATGATTTGGGGAATGAAATTAGAAGAAAATGGATGATTAATTAATGATTAAAAAATCATTAATTAAAAGATGAAAATTAGTGTTTTTAATGTAAGGTCACGAGTATGTCCATTTTAGGGTGTCTACACCTACCTTATGACAACTGAAACATACAAGTTTGTAGTCTTTCTTACCAGAATTTCCTTGTGTTACCTTCAGTGGATACTTTCCTTCTTGATTGATCTCCTATGTTCTATAAGATTCACCAACTTCAAAAGTAGAATGCCAGGTATATCCAAGACCTATGGTCTCTTTTCTCCTTCTTTGATTCATGAGTTGTTCATCAATTTTTGTAGAGCTCTCATTGAATTTTTTCAGCAGATCATTAGCAGTCTTCAACTCTCCTTTTAGTTTCTCATTTTCTTTCATTAGATTTTCATCTACCTTAGGGCTTCTTGATTCTCTTTAATAGTTTCTTATAGATGTTCATTTTTCTCATGTAAATGTGCATGCAATGTAGCAACCCTTTGTTCAGATTTGAAAATTTCATCTTCTACAGCTTTTAGTGCTTCATCCTTGGCCTTTAGGGCATCTTCTATAACTTTCCTTGCATCCTCTACAGATCTTCTTGATTCCAAATCTTCACCCTAAAAGAGTGATTGAACTTCAATCTCTCTTTTGAGGTTTTTCTTGTCTTTTTTCAATTTTTCATTTTTCATAGCCATGGCTTCTAGGGTTGCTTCAGATTCACCAAATCCACTTTATTCAAAAAATTTCTCAATGTAGTCTTGACTTACACTTAATTGTTCAACAAGGTATTTTCTTTTAGATCTTGAATGCTCCAGTTGATATTTTAATTCCTCAATTACCATTTTAGCTTCTTTGAGTTGCATCCTCTACTTCAACAAACTCTCCATATTCACCTTAAGGATACTCCCTGAGTTGTTAGGTTCCTTCAAGGGAATAATTATTTGATTCCAATTGTTAGTCTTTAAAGGAAGTAAGAGGGGGGCGAATCAGTGCCCCCACAAAACTAAAAAACATCTTTAATAAACTTCTACAAAATCCAACATGTAAAATAAAATATTACATAGAAGCTAAGCACATAAATCATTCACAAAAAGTAAACTCAGGACACAAGATTTTTCTCATGGAAACCCTTATTAGAGGGAGAAAACCACATGTGAGGTTCCACCCAAAAATTTCACTAGTGTACCAAAGAAATCTTCCCCATTGGGAGTAATTACAAACACCCTGCTAAGGGTATACCCAGTTAAGAGTATCTTTAACTAGGTTAAAAGCTAATATAAGTCCTGTTAAGAACCACCCTATTAAGGGATTACAAAATCCTACTAAGAATCACCTAGTTAGAGGATTTATACTTTAGATACTATTAAAGATCCTTCTCACCCTATTATGAGTGACCTTGTTAAAGGATTTTACCTGCAAACCTCTTAGGGCTTGCCTTGAGATAGACCCAAGAATAACTATTCTTATTATGACACTTCATGTCTAATAGATCCACTTCAATCATATTCAATGTGTTTCCATAAGAATAAAATAGCTACATACAATCACAATCACCTATTACAATGCCTCAACTCTCCAACAACTTACACTAAAGCTCAATTTCATCCTTATTTTACAACTTAGCCAACTCAGCTTTTTACCCTAGAATGTTTTACCCGCCGATATAAAAATCAACTATGATTGTGCTAAAATGCATTGTTCAGCCTAATAAACTAAAAAAAACATTAAATAAGTCATAAAAAATCATTTACAAACATTAAATAGACCAGTTAGCCGATCTAAACAAACTTTCTCTTTTTGTCTCTTATTTTTCCTGTTAGTGCAACTTGAATCCTCGATAACTTCCTCAATCCTTCAATTTAACTGATGTGATCATAGATACAGATGGATATGCCTCTGTAGATGATAAATTCATGATCACACAGCTTAACTTGATCTCTAACTCTGTTGGTACTCAAAAATACAACAAGGTTTTTGAGTACCTTGTTAAAAATTTTGCATTTTGGCCCCTTATGAGAACTTTTGAGCCTTTTGCCCAAATGCAATTCTGAAGTTTTTCATGCATATCAGGTGTTATTTACTCTTTTTTAGACATAAGAAGACATCCCAGATCATTAGATTCAATTTTTGAGTCATTTAGTGATGTCTTGTTTTGAGCACTTGTCCTTTTTTGCATATGCTGATTATAGTGTCAAATTGTTGTAACTAGTCTACTTTGCATCTGAATAACTTGCGCCCTATTGAGTTTCATAGTTCGCCACTTTGGGAATGTTTAAAATGTATATCAAAGAGCATATTTTTTAAATCTTAGGCCATTTTGAATCCATTTGATAAGTTTTCAGTCTCCCCAAAGTTAGTCCTGCAGAACTATCTTGTTTCTCTGTCATGTCCAGATATCTGAATAGCCTACTTTGAGCTTCTGCAAGTTCTACCCAGTTGAATGCCCTACATAATTGAATGTTCCCCCATGTTAAAAAGATGAAAGTGTACCCATTTGAAGAGTTTCAGACTCATACCAATCCAGTTGTTCACTTTCCCAATTTGATTCCAAATCCAATTTATGCATATTTGCTGAGTGCAAAATCAGGAAAATTGTAAGATGCTAACTTTGCAAATTGATGCCGATAAATCAGTTCACCTTCAGTGCAAGCTAATTGAAGATTCATGTTCCATGTGGAAAGGTGAATCAAGTTCCAGCGGTTCAAATTATGGGGGCTCTTTTTGATTAGTTTGTGAATCAAAATTTGAAGATAGTTTGTGCAGTTTGGCAATGCAAAGCAGAGGTTTTTAAAAAAAATTTAAGTTATAAAAGGGAAAAATGAAACCATGGAAAGGGGAGCCCAGACCTCTGGAGGAAAGTTATGATGTCCATTAGCAAGAAAATTTAGCCATTAATGAGAAGCATTTGGAGGCAACTTTTAAAAAATCTGAAAATGTAAGTGCATAGCCAGCCACATTGTTTATCATATCTCAAAAACTACAATCTGGGTTGGGATGAATTTTGGATATGTGTGAAATGACCATGCTAGAAATCTACAGTAAAAATTTGAGACAAATCGGAGTTGAAACACAAAAGTTATGGCTCTCTGAGTATTGGCAACAATAGCAAAGTTTCAAAATGCACAGAGATATATCCCACATGCATGGGGTTGTGAAAGTTTTTAACATTTATATGCTCCAACACTTAGTCTATGATTTGAAGAAAGAACCAAGATGCCATTTGGTGGGTCTCTTGGTTGAAATTTCAAAATTCTAGTGGGCCCCATTAATTTGGAGTAAAAATGCATAAATGTAGTCTCTATGTCTCCAAGTCTCCAAGTCTCCAAAGCCAAGAAAATCATCTAGAGACTTAGAGACTAAAGGTAGTCTCCAAGTCTCCGAGTCTAACCATAGTTGGTGAAATTATTCAGAGACTTAGAGACTACACTATCCAAGTTAACCACAGTCAAGGAATGGTCAAGGTGCAGTCAAGTTAAGCTCATTCAGAGACTTAGAGACTAAAGGCTTGTCTCCAAGTCTCCAGATCTAATTGAGGTTAAAGAAATCATTCAGAGACTTAGAGACAATGAGAAAATGTTGACCATGGTTAAAGTGCAGTTAAGGTACAGTTAAGTAAAGATGTAGAGACTTAGATACTAAAGCTAGTCTCCAAGTCTCCCAACAAACTCATGGTTAGAAAAAGGATCTAGAGACTTAGAGACTAAGTTAGTCTCCAAGTCTCCAGATAAACTCAAGGTTAAAGGAATTATTTAGAGACTTATGGACTAAAGGCTTGTCTCCAAGTCTCCAAATCAAATCATAGTTGAAGGAATTATTCAGAGACTTAGAGACAAAGAGGAAAAGATGACTGGGGTTAAAAGGTGAGTTAAAAGGCCAGTTTAGAGCAGCAAATCAACATGTGACAAGTGTCAAAATCTGGTGGATTCTGGGAGAAAAAGGCATAAAATAGAATTATAAAGGGAGAAAATGCATAGATTTCAAGATTAAAATGATTTGAAATGTTATAGTTTGTGCATGGAATATTACAAGGAATATAAAATCAGATTTGCATAAAATATTAAATCTGTATAGTCTTTTCTATAGTCTATGTGCAGATTTTATTTTATTCTTCAAAAATTTGAAAATGCATTCTGGGAAGAATTTTCAACACAGAGGAAATCAGATTTTTTGCAGAATAATAACAAATTTGGACAGAATGAAGATTAGATTATGGAGATCAGATTTGCACAGAAAGAAGAGATAAAATACATATATTTTATTTACAAAATCATATTCATATTTGCTTTCCCAGAGATTTTTTGAAGAAGAATGAAATCAGATTTTCTCAGATTAATATCAGATTTGGAAAGCTTCTCAGTGGCAGAATGAAAGAGTTATAATGAGGATAAAATCAGATTTTAAAAGGA
>MU225206.1:1688918-1706524 GCA_018584345.1 Thuja plicata
GATAAGGATTTGATGCAGATGTATGTATATGAGAGGATAGTTTGTAAGGCACTCTATCTCAGCTACATGTAGTTTGTAAGGCACTCTACAGTATCTCTATTGGTTTATCTCTGCTTATTCATGTTTTAATTGACTCTTTGCCCAAGGGATAGGCACTGGTCTAGGATATAGTTTGTAGTTTGTTCTTCATCCAATATCAAAATCATTTCAATTAAATATACTTTTGTTACTTAGAACAAATGAGCTGAACTCATTAGGGACTCATATCAGCAGGATAGTGTCCATTTTAGTGATTCCTTGGAGAGTGAATCAACTAGGTTATCCCTCCTAAAAGGAAGAAGGATGAAAATCCTTGTATCACTGATATATGTTATATTTACAATCACAATTTGTATGGTTAAGTTTTGCATTTGGTTATGCTTGGTCATTTGCAAGGTGTTTCAAAAGTTGGTTTAACAAAGATACATAGAAAATCAGTGTCCACATTAATATATACTGTGTAATCAGTAATCATAAAGAGGTAAAATCTACCTGAGTATTTGTGGAGCTCAAAAACAAAGAAGGATCTTATCCAATCCTTAGCAATTGGGCTTTCCTTGTATCTGAATCAGTATTAGAAGGCATAGTGTTCAAGTAGTCATTTCAAGCACTGTGATTCATACAAGAAAAATCCCTAACAAACTCAAAATCAGATCACCGAAATCTTGCATACTGTCTTCTGCCCGGTTGATTGAACACAGTCATTTCTTCATTTAGATCCTTCAACACCAACAGTAAAACTAATTTCATACTTCCAATAGATCACATTTCAAGAAATGACAAAACCAAAATAAAATCCCATGGTTGACACTCAGATCGTCCTCACCAAATCCCAATAGGTTTGATATGAAAAATGTGTTTTGGTAAGTTTTTGAACGTTTTGACAAGTGTTGTTTGATCATAAAGATTTTTTTGAGATCTCACATAAGACACATCAACAAGTGGCTATTTTAAATACCAACAAAAAGTGTAGGAATATGAAATGGCACATGCAAGCCCAAAGTCTTATTTAGTGATAGAAAAAAATAGCAGTAAATTTGAAGACAAGTACAAACTAAGGCCAGAAATCTATGATATTAATTGTTGAGTTCCCACTTAGATAAATCCATATGCATAATCAAACTGGACAAGTAGAGAATCAAGTCTCACTGGCTCCCCTCCATGGCATGGGAATCACTTGACATTTTACTCCAAAGGTTTAGATACCTTATGAACTGAGATATTTATATATAAGCTATAAATAGTATGTGGTAGGTAGATTCAAATTTTTGACCTCATGCACTAGAAATAAAAAGGTTTTGGGATTCTAAAATAATCATTTGTAGCAGGGAAACTTCAAAAAAACCCAACACTCAACCTAGCATTGGTGACTCACTTAAGAGCTTATACTATCCTTATAAATGGGTTTTGACACAAGGAGGGTTAGTATGAGGGGCCAAGGGCACTCCCAGCTACCAAGCCAACTTGTAGACACAATGCAGAAACCAAACAAAAGAGTGAGAGAAGAAAACACAGTGATACATTATATTAACTTGATAAAAAAACATTACATGTCAGGTTGTAAGGCCTTCCTGGTTTCGACCATATATTCAATGAATTACAACAAGATCTTCATGCAAAAGAGATCACAGACCTTTGGTCTCAATATCTAAATATTCACTTTCTTTCTCTAAGAATCATATCTAAGCTAAGAACATACAACCAAATATATACAAGAGTCTAACAAGGAAGTTGGAGATCAAGTAGAAAAGAGAGACCCAGATTTAGGTCCACACAGATCCCAATGAGAGATCCCAAATCAACTCAGCAATGGAAATTAAATGAAGAAGTCAGCCAAAGATCCAACTCCCAAAATAACAGTCTTGGGCACATGGTTACCAAAAATCAGCAACCCGTCGGTGAGGACATTACCGAAATACATCGCTAAGCATGCCTGAGCAACAGAGACAAGCATGCCCGAAATAACAAAACCTAAGCAACGGAGAAAAAATTAAAGAACTGAAATAAAAACATATTTTTGGTTCTTTAGGATTGCCAATGACCCAAGCTTCTCCTGCATTAGACACCTGGGGTTACAAGAAATGATTCTCCAAATCATTTGTCAGGTCCAACCTGAAATGAATCCAACTTGGATTGAGAAATCTAAGATGAGTCCTCAATCAATCTGTTCTTCCACTTCACTAGATATTCCATGTATTCTTTTCCTCTTGTGCTTCTGCCAATTCTCTATTTCAGAATCTTTTCAACTTCCTCTATCTGCTTCTTAGGATAATCACTTTCTATAGTCACTTCTTTATCAGGTTCATGATATTCATACAAGTTTTAAATATTGAATATAGGTGATATATCCATGTCATGAGGTAATTCAACCTCATAAGAATTTCCACTATTAAATCTTCTTAGTATTTTGCAAGGACCAAATTTCTTCATCTTCAGTTTACCATAATATATATATTCCAATAGGAAATATTTCTTTCTTTAGATGAACCATCACTGGATCACCAACTTCAAAATTTTTAGGCCTTCTTGATCAGTCTTCACTGTCTTTGTATTTCTGATTACTTTTCTCCAGCTTCTGTTTTACATCTTCATGTAATGTCTTCATAAATTCTGCATATTCCTCTGCTTCAACACTTCTTTTCTCTTCTCCAACAATATCTCTCAAATCTGATATACCTCTTGGTTGTGTGACATGAACAATCTCAAAAGGTGTCTTTCCAATACTTCTATTCACTAAACTATTGTATGCAAATTGTGCTTGTGCCAACATCAAATCCCAATTGCCTGGTGTGACTCCAACTAAGCATCTCAACAAATTACCCAGACTTTGGTTTACAACCTCTGTTTGTCCATCAGTCTGTGGATGAAATGTAGATCTAAACTTGAACTCAGTATCCAACTTCTTCCAAAGTGTTCTTGAAAAGTAGCTAACAAGCTTACTGTCTCGGTCAGAGATGATACTGTTAGGTAATCCATGCAAGCTAACAATTTCCTTAAAGAAAAGATCATCTATATATACTGCATCTAATGTTTTATTACATGGTATAAAACATGTCATTTTAAAAAATCTATCCACAACAACAAATATGGAATCAGTACCTCTTGTTGTCCTAGGTAAGCCAAGAACAAAATCCATGCTGATATCACTCCAAGGCTTCTTAGGAACAATAATAGGTGTATACAAACCAGTATTCTGACTCACTCCTTTTGCAAATTGACAAACTCCACATCTTTTCACAAATTTCTGAACATCCTTATACAAATGAGGCCAAAAATACCTCTCCTTCAGCAAACTTAATGTTTTATCAATACCAAAATGTCCTACCAATCTACTACTATGTTTCTCCTTAATCAAATTAGTTTTCATTGATCGTCTTGGTATACACAACTGAATAACTTTGAACAACATATCTTCTTTAATGAAGTAATCTTCATACTTACTTGATTGATTTGAATTAAGTTCTCTGCACACTCTCCACTGCTTTGAAAAATCAGGATCACTTTCATACAAATTCTTCATGTCATCAAAACCAAGAAATTCAATTCTCCTTTCATTCAATAATGACCTTCTTCTACTCAATGCATCAACAAATCTATTAGAAACTCCACTCTTATGCTTAATCATAAATGTAAATCTCTGCAAATACTCTACATATTTCATATATCTCTGATTTAGCTTATTTTGACTACCCAAATACTGTAAAACCTTATGATTAGTATACAACACAAATTCACTTGGCATTAAATAGTTTCTCCATTTATTCATAGCTTGTACAATAGCATAGAACTCCTTATCATAGACAAAATATTTCCTTTTTGCATCATTCAAATTTTCATTAAAGAAAGCAACATGTTTAACTTCTTGAGTTAATACAGCTCGAATTGCACTTCCACTTGCATCACATTCAACTTGAAATACCTTATTGAAATTAGGTAATGCTAGCATAGGTAATTCAACAACCTTTAGCTTCAAATCTTCAAAACTCTTATCAGCTCCATGTGTCCATTTGAATTCTCTTTTGTCTCCTCTCATTGTTTCATTCATAGTATTACAAATAGAACTAAAATTTCTGATAAACTTCCTATAAAAACTTGCCAATCCATGAAATGATCTTACCTCAGTGACATTTTCAGGTGTAGGCCAGTTTCGTATAGCTTTAACTTTCTTTGGATCCATCTTCAAACCATCAGCTGAAATTATAAAACCCAAATACACAAGTTCTTCTTTCATGAAGGAACATTTCTTCGGATTTATCAGCAACTTTTCCTCTTTCAATCTCTATAACACTTGTCTTATATGCATCAATTTCTCTTCTCTAGTCTTACTAAATATCAGAATGTAATCCAAATATACAATCACACACTTGTTCATGAATTTCTTCAAAACTTCATTCATTAACCTCATAAAAGCACTGGGTGCATTAGTTAAACCAAAAGGCATAACCAACCACTCATACAAACCTTCCTTTGTCTTGAAAGAAGTCTTCCATTCATCACCTTCTCTAATTCTGATCTGTTGATATCCATTTTTCAAATCAATTTTGGTAAAATATCTTTCTCCACTCAAACAATCCATTATGTCATCCATTCTCGGTATAGGAAACCTATACTTCACTGTGATCTTATTGATTGCTTTGGAATCAGTTCACATTCTCCATTCTCCATTCTTCTTAGGTGCCAATACAATAGGTACTACACATGGACTCAAACTTTCTTGGATCAAGCCTTTGTTCAACAATTTATGAACTTGTCAGTTATGTTCTTCATTCTCGGTCAGTGTTAACTGATGTGGTTCTTTGTTTGGTAAACTAGCTCCAGGAATCAGATCCATATAGTGATTGATATCTCTCATTGGTGACAAACCATCAGGTACATTATCTGAAATTATCTCCTTGTACTTAGTGAGAAACTTCTCAGCTTCTGCAGGAATGTCATCTTCTCTATTCTTACTTGGTTTGTTAGGAATCAAAGCATAACATATATCATTTCTTTTCAAATATTTAACAAACTATCTACCTTCCATCAGAAAAAATTTCATAGATGTACATATCTCACCAATAGATTCTTCAACCAAAGGTAGAAAAATTTGCTTCTTACCATCAACCCAAATAGAATATCTATTCAACCTTCCATCATGTATAGCATGTCTATCATATTTCCAAGGTCTACCCAACAAAATATGACAACAATCCATAGACATAATATGACACAACACCTTATCATAATACTTCTCAATTTTCAGATTCACAAAAGATTGTTCACTCACAATTAATGTATGATTATCCTTGATCCATAAGATTTGATAGGGCTTCAGATGTTTCATCCTCTCCAACTGCAAATTTGCAACCATTTCCTCAGATGCCATATTCTCCAAGCTTCCACTATCAACAATCACTTTCCCAACTTTGTCTACAACTCTACATCTGGTCTTGAACAAACTTTTCCTGATCAGATCTTGCTTATCCTTCTCACTCTATAGTATCCTTCAGATCATGAAATTTCCTTCCTTTTTAGCTTCATTTGGTGATTCCTCTTGTACCAATTCATTTCTTCTACTACTACCTTTCTTTCTTGCATGTGTACATTCAAAATATTTATGTCCTTCTTCACCACAATTGTAACAAGTAACTTGGAATCCATTTTTTCTATATCCACCTCTGGAGTAATTTCCTCTTCCTCGATATGAATTTCCACCTTTCCATTTAGTCTTTCCTTTATCTTGAGATGTGTCACCATGGGATCTACCTCTTCCTCTAGGGAATCTACCACCTCTACCTCTTTGTCTTTTTTCATACCTTATGTTCAGCTTTTCCACAGCTTTTAGGGCAAATTGATATGCCTCCTCAATTCTTTCCATCTTGACCAAACTGATCTCATCTTGTATATAACTTCTCAAGCCATCTAGGTATCTTTTTGTTCCTTCCACCTCATCTTCAACATGTCCAGATCTGATGTCCAATCTATATAGGTCCTCAGTATAGTCTTTCATAGATTTATCCTTCTGCTTCAAGCTTTGCATTCTCCTAATCATGTTAATATGATAATAACAAGGTAGAAACTTGCCTTTAAATTTGTTTTCCATCTTATCCCATACCTTGATTTTATCTTTACCTTTCTTTTTTTGATCCAATTGCAAATGTTCCCACCATAGGGATGCATGACCTTTTAGCATTGTTCTTGCAATCTTCACCTTCTTATCCTCTGCCACATTTTCATATAAAAAACACTTTTCCATCTCTGTTATCCAGTCAATCAATTCATCAAAATCCAATTTTTTACTGTACTCGGGAGGATTGAACTGAGGTGTGGATTTCAAACTTGTCAAGGCTCTCAGGAATCGCTCATCTTCCTAATTCATCACAGGAGTAGGTGCAGATTTTCCTTGAACCTCTTCATTTTCATCATCACTAAAATCATCAAGATGTCTTCCTCTATGTTGGGCTTTCTGGACAGCCTCCAATCTAGCAGCCATCTGTCTAAGCATGTGAGCTAGACCTGGATCTATATTTCCTCTCCCATGAACCATCTTGAATCCCTCTACAATTGTAGGTCAGATCACAATCTTCTACACTACAACAATACCAACTAGGGTTAGAGTTTCAAGAAGGAACTTAGATCTCACCACACTCTAATACCACCTGACACGAGGAGGGTTAGTAAGAGGGGCCAAGGGCACTCCCAACTACCAAGCCAACTTTTAGACACAATGTGGAAACCAAACAACAGAGTGAGAGAAGAAAACATAGTGATCCATTATATTAACTTGATCAAAAAAATATTACATGTCAAGTTGTAAGGCCTTCCTGGTTTTGGCCATATATTCAATGAATTACAATAAGATCTTCATATGACATATATCACAGACCTTCGATCTCAATATCTAAACATTTTCTTTCTTGCTCTAAGAATCATATCTAAACTAAGAACATACAACCAAATATATACAAGTTTCCAACAAGGAAGTTGACGCTCAAGTACAAAAGAGAGACCCAAATTTAGGTCCACACAGATCTCAATGAGAGATCCCAAATCAAATCAGAAATGGAAATTAAATGAAGAAGTCATCCAAAGATCCAACTCCCACAATAATAGTCTCGGGCAGATAGTTACCGAAAATTAGCAACCCGTCACTAAAGCATAACCGAGCTTTAGAAAACCCGTCGGTAAGGAAATTACCAAAATCCATTGGTAAGCATGCCTGAACAATAGAGACAAGCATGCCCAAACAACAGAACCCAAGCGACAGAGAAAAAATTAAAGAATTGAAAGCAAAACATCTTTTTGGTTGTGCAGGATTGCTAATGACCCAAGATGCTCCTGCATCAGGTTTGATATACATCACATGAATCTGGGTACTGGAGGAACTGTCAAGTTAAGACTCAAGCTTATTGAATCATCACAAATTTTCCCTAATATAAATTTGTATAACAGGATGAAGAAGTGCATCTTGGGTCATACCCTTTGAGCGAGTACTTTTTCCCACCAAGGGAGGCCGTTCTAATAAAAGAAAAATACGAGAATCTCTATCACAATTCTCTTGCACCCAGGATATCAAAGGCAAGAAGAGAGGATACTTTGTGTAGCAATAGGTCTACCATACCATGGGGTTATCACTAAAGAGGCAATAAAATACCACGTGTATTTATATTGGGAGGTTTAAAATGGGATAAAAAAGGGGGGCAATATATTGTCTAAATAGTGGGGAGGGGGTTTTTATGGGGTGGGGNTTTTTGGGGGGGGGGGGGGGGGTTTAAATAGAAAATTGAGTGTGGGGAGTATTTTGTGTGTATTGGATGTGGGTGACAAAAAAGGAGTTTGGGGAAATAATTTTAAAAAATAGGGGGATTCTTTAGTATGTCATGAACGCACATGCTATGATTCAGGTTCACAAAGTGAAGCCTCCATGCACCCTACAAAGTGCAAGCGCACAAGACACACACATAAAGATAAAGTTATTTCCCTTTAGAAATTTAAGTGTGATCTATCTAAAAGACAAATACATAAAACATCAAAATCACAACTTCAACCAACACTTGGTAAAAATCTCGTTAGTAGCTTCAAACACCTAATTATCCCATAAAAAAAAATTGTGATTCATTTGAACCTCTAGTTAGACTAGATGATAATTTTTTTGTCAATTTCAAGACCCTAATTATCTTATGTAAAATTATTTTAGTTCATTTAAGGCCATTTTATCAAAGAAATAAAAAATTAGATGTAAATTAACGTCCTAATTACACTAGGTGAGAATTGTGGTTCTTTTTCCTTTCTAATTAAGACTATGTGAAAATTGTAGGGTTAATTCATCCTTCTAATTAAAATATGTGCAATGTGTTGTTGATGAAGTGTCAAGGTGAGAGAATCACCAAAGGAGATGTCCAACCTCGCAGCAAGAGTAAACACAATAGAAACAAAAAATAACTTGACATAAAAGATGCAAGAAATGCTTTATTGTTCATAATTTAACGATACATGTCAGGTTGTAAGGCCTTCCCAATTACGACCATGTACAAATACCAATATAATATATATTCAAAAAATATTTTACAAACTGTAGGCCAGATAAACCTTCCTACCCTGTATCATCTTTTTAACAATCACCTACTGACCCCTTACTACTTCCTAACATGAAACCAAGCCCTACTTTTATACAATTCACGACCATAGGTTGGCACCAAAATACATTCCCCAAAGTAGGAAATGCGTTACAAATATAGGTCCAATCCTATAGAAACACAAGATAAGAATAAGAAACCACATGAGGCAATCCATGAAGGAACCACAAACTATATGCTAAGATCGCAACTACTAAGAATCACACAATCTTGATCACAACACAAATATCTAGGTAAGTTCATGCCAGTCATGAAGACGTTACCCTCAGCCAGAAAGAGAGGGAAATATCAACACACGATCAACCCCAAGAGATGAGATCATAGGAGAATTATACAAGAACACTCCAGAATACAAATCCATGAGCGTAACTCCCAAATCTCAAAGAAACACGGTCAAACTCTAACTAGTCAACCAATTAGAAGAACATGAAAATGCACACTGTCCTAACACAGAATCTTCCATATCTCAAAAAAGATAGAACCAAATCATGAGTGATCAAAGAAAAACATCCAGAACACCATAAAGAACATGCTATAATTATCGCAATAGCTCATAATCCAAGTGGACCAACCTCAACTAGAAACACAAAAATTGCCAACTGTAACCAAAACACACTGAATGATGCAAGATTGCTAGCAGACCAGGGATGCTACTGCATCAGAAACCTAAGGTGACTAAATATTTTCCATAAGAGAATATTATGAAAAATTGAAGGGATTAAATACTAAGATCCCATGTTCATTCTTAATCCACATATTCTCTACATCTGCTACTTGCACTGTCATTCCACTTTTCTCAGTCAAGTACTACAAATGACTCATCCTAACACTCTTCCATTCATTCCTTTCACCTAAATCAAATGTACCAATAGGAAAAGATCCCAACTAAATCTTCTTTTGCTTCCTTTTACCACTAGTACCCTTTGATTTTCTTTTAGATTTCTGAACCTTAAGGTCATCACTAACCTCTGCAGTCATCTCACATTTCCTTCAAATGCTCAAGTTCCTCATTCCTATGTCTTCATCCTTCAAAGGAGTCAAGGTAAATTTTTGTCCATCTTTCAGAATAGTAATGAAATTTCTCTTGCAATCATGAATAGACTCTCTATCATACTACCAAGGTCTTCCAAGTAAAACATGACAAGAACTCATATTGACAATGTCACATAATAGTTCATCCTTATAAGGACCCATGTTAAAACTTACCATGCACTCTTCATTAACCTCCATTACATGATCTTCTTATAACCAACTAGACCTATAAGGATAAGGATGTTTCAACCTTTTCAAACTAAAATTTTGAACAATTTCCTCATAAACCAAGTTATCAGTATTTCCTCCATCAACAATTACCTTACAAAATTTACCACCAGACTTATATGTAGTCCTGAATAAACTTTGTCTTTGACAAGGAACAACTTGCTTCTTGGTCAGCAATGTTCTTTCAAGAATAAGATTTAGACCATCCTCAAGCTAAACCATGTTAATAACAGGATCCTCTTGAGCCACAAGAATCTATTTACACTAAAAATCTCTATGTCCATTTTGTCCACACTTAAAGGAAGTACCTTTAAACTAATTTTTTTCATCTCTCTTGCAATCATCACGAAGACATTATTTTACGATTAGTATATGCAAAGGGAAAATATTTTTTGAACCATCACCGAAAGATTGAATTTTAGTACAAATAACAAAGGTCACCAAAAAGTGTTAAGTTCAAGTGAAACCCAATTAGACAGATCACAAGAGAAACCCAACATAGTTTGCATAGTTCAACCTAAAAATGTTGAGATGCAAACCGAAAGAGAAGAAAAATAGAGGAACCCGACAGAGCAAGGGAACTCGATGGCAAGTTCACAGACAAAAGACTGACTGACTGACAATAGAGAAACCTGAGCATCAGACACTGAAAGTAAGTTAAATATTGAGAAATGTGGATCTAACTTCCACATCAGATAAAACACTTAGGTTTTATATTTATCATTTTCATTTAATTTAAAACTATTTCTTGAGGGACAAGCAATGTAATTATAATTGTTTTAATCAGTCTAACTAATTGAAAATATGCAAACTAGGAGATCAAGGTCAAGTTGTAAACCTTTGATCATAGAGTTATCTTTGTAATATGTGAAACATAATTAGGTCAATCTATTGTATAAATAGATGTGTAATCATTCATTACAAACATGATGCAAGGATGATAGTATCCAAGGAGAACCTCTATGGATCAAACTAAGGGTTTCAAGAAAGAACAACAAAAGATGAATTAGGTTATCAAGAACCAGATTCAAGGCTACCAAGAAACAAAGGTATTAATCAATCACATTAGGTGATACATTATACTTGTAATATTTAATGGATCTGTAATCATTAATGGTGGATTTCATACACTCAAGTCACTGAATATTTTTTCTACATTATAACAAGTTTAGAAAATAGAAGAAATCCTTTCAAGAAAGGTGGATTTTGTTTGAAATATATTATATGCACAATGACTAAGAGGGGGGGGGGGGGGGGGGGGGGNGGGGTGAATCAGGAACCAATAAAAATTATTCTTCTTTAACCTCAATTATATTATCTAATCTAATTGCATGCATAGAAAAGAAATAATCATTCATAACACATAACACAGTATTTTCTTACCCAGAAACCTTCCAAATAGAAAGTAAAACTAGGGTGGGGATGATACTCACAAGATTTAGTACTATGGTATAAATTTATCCTATTAGAGTTTACATTGATCACTTCTAATGGCCTGCACTATTAGAAGCAATAAGGACTGTTAAGTCCACCTTCTTAAAGGATTTAATACAATACAATAAGTATGCAACTCTGTTAAGAGATTTACAAAGGACTATTAGGTCACTTGGTTAGAGTATTTTGCTGATCCACCTGTTAGAATCAACCAGTAGATGATCTACTTATGCAACTCTGATTTGTTGAATAAGATCCTTTGATTTATAACTAATCACATTACTGTGATTGATGAGTCTTTGTTGTACTTTTATACTTCTGCAATCTTCTAATCAATATGCCACTTCATATTTGGATATACACTTGTTTTCATACACATTTTGGATAAATAAAATATCTTACATATATATCTTATCCAAAAAAAATGACTTCATAATTCGGCTTCCATTAGAAATAATGATATCAAACAATATATACAAAGTTGGCTCAACACTATCACTCATGTCCAGAAGTATACTCAGGTGATAAAATGATACTCGGGTAGTATATTGATCACTCAGGTCACACTGATCACCTGAGTGATGTTGGTAGCTCAGGAAATACTGATCACTTGGGTGATACTGATTACTCAGTCAATACTGATCACTCGAGCAATACTGATCACTTGGGCAATACTGAATGACTAAGTGTTTTGACACTAATTGACAACATGTATTTCCATTAGGTCTACAATCTCCCCCTTTGGCATTAGTGACAAAAACACTTATCATTGAACTCTGAATCTGATAGGTCAAAACTCCCCCTTACTATCTACTTGGGTTTTGACACCTGCTCTGCATCTTAGGTCCAACTGACTCTATTTTTTTTATTTTATTTTTAATTTTTTATTTAATGTATATCTTCTTCTCTACTCAAGTGTACATGTATTTCCTTAATGTATATACAATGGCATTTCCCCCCTTTTTTTGACATTAATGTCAAAATATATATACAAGGTAATTCCAAAGTAGGATAGGAAATCACAATGTACCTTCAAAATTTGAGACAGAGTGTTGTTCCAATTTTCCTATAGCACTTTCATGATGTGCAATTCTATCTATAACTCGGTTGACAACTCTATCATAAGTTCTACAACTGAGAAATTATTGTCATGAATGAGCGTCTTGGCATGTGTGATGTGTTTCTACATTGCATCCATGTGTGGTAGGAGTTGGCTTTGGATGGTTGTAAGAGACTCTCTATTCCTTGCTTCTTTTCTCAGTAACTCAACCTATAGATCAGTCTGATATTTCATTTTCAAAAAGCATGTTGATCTTGTGCTCGGATCAAGTGCCAACTGCTTTGCACTTTCCTTCAGATCTGCATCAATCTTTACTAACTTATTCTTTATCTCTACAGTAAAGTTAAAAGTATCAGTCAAATTTACAAATAATGCTACTACATTAGTCACAGTGGTTTCTAGAGTGCTAATAACATTGGTTAGATGCACTTGGTTAATTGCAATCTTCTTTGAAACATTCTCTAGAACCTTGTTTTCAAACTTTCTTTATGCTTTCCCAAGTATTTTCTCTTGACCATTTAAGTTTGTATTAAACTTATGGACTAAGTCAACAAGTTGGTCCATAATAGATTCATTCTCATTGAATTCAATCTATAGTGCATCTTGGAATATTCCTTTAATATCTTCAAGCACTGTGATCCTCTTTTTCTCTTCTTAGAGCATCTTTTGGATTTCTCTTTTCTTCCATAGCTCTCCAAGTATATCCATTTTCTCTACGGATAAGTTGGAAAGATCCTAATTTGGGATCATAATGTCTTCTTCAAGATCAATCTCATCAGTATTCACTTCCTTCTCCTTACCTTTGATCTTGGGATTAGGTGAAGGAAAAATTTCCTTACCTTTCCAATCCTCATCTTGTACCTCAGTATTCAATTGAATTAGGTCATTGACCTTTCCTGAATGAATTGTTTAATCAAGGTTAACTGAAGAATCAATACTGGTTGAAGAAAAATTTACCTTGTCCATTTGTGACTTGGTTAGGCTTGGCTCTGTAATAGGTGGAGCCTATTTCTTGGTTCCCACTAATTTTGTAACCTTATCCTTGCTTGGAGACAATATGTTCTGGATAGGTGATTGGGGAAAGGATGCCATCACTTCTACTACAATTTACTCGGCATTAGACTCTTCAATTGTCTGTACCTTGGGTAATGTATCATCATTGGTCTGTTCAAGAGGATCTGAACTTGGTAGTTCTCCCTTATCATCTCCCTTGACTTCAAATATAGATTTCCACACTTTTGTGGCATGCTGCACTACATCTTCTATCTTTTTTTTTCAGTATCCGGAAAGTCCTGAATCTCAGAGTGTGATTGTTTTCATATTTGGTCATTGCCTCTTTTATCTCTTTGTTTTTCATAGCAGGCATGACTTCCCTCAGGTTTTGTTCCCTTATGTATTTTTTAGTTCAGACTGTATTGAACCAGGAAATAAATATTGCTTTGAACAGATCTTCAGTCATATGGCTCTTCAACTTGGAAGGTTCATATACCAGATTCTTCTTTACCAACTTGTATGCTAAGTCCATAGCGTCACATGGTACACTATTTGGTCTGCTGGAACCATATATTTTGTGAGCTATCACATGAATCCCAAACTTCAATTCCATGTTAGTAACTCCATTTAATCTCATTCCTCTTCCATCCCACTCAACAAGAGTTAACTCAACTATCTTGTCTCTAGTTAGGGTTTTGATAGCCTTAGATTTGTCAAGCATGGGATACCCTATTAATTGGTGTATCATTATGTTTGTGATCTTCATAGGCTGTTCCAACCATAGTTGCATGTCATGAATGTGGCTAAGAATGAATCTAATCCATTTGATTTGGAAATTATTTGGCATGCGTAGGATGTGGGTTAAGCCTGTAACCTCAAGATGCTTGTGCTCGGGCTTCAGATTCCCACCTACACATAGTTTCTCATATGCTTGTTTCATCTAAATTGTTCCAAGCTTTTGGATATTAAAATGATAGAAGCTTCGAATGTCATTGACCAATAATAACCTTGGAGGAATCAGGGAATGAGCTCCCAACGGATCTATTTCCTCTTCTACTATTGGATGAAGCTTAAACTCTGGAGGGTTACAGACAACATTTATCACCAACATCTTGGATCCTTTCTTAAATTTTTTGCTAGATGTAGATGCCATATCTCTTGGATAATTTGATCAAATTTTTCTTTCAAACACAAATTCACTCTTAATTTCTAAGGGCTCTGAATTTATCTACAAAATGAAATCTTTGTAAACAATAACCTTTTCAATTCATCATTTATCATATTTTTTACCATTTAAGTATTTCATTAAATGCTCTGTACATATTAGCTGGCATAGCTTAGGAAGTTGTCTGAGGGTCACTCAGAGGCTCAACAAAAACTAACTTCCCAACTCTTATAAAACCCGACTCAGCTTGGTTAAGCTAGAGTAGCTCAGGTGCAACTAAGATCCTGACTTGGTTAGCACCATAATATTTCCTAATGCATAAATATGAGGATTTGGACTTGCTATCATATTTGGAACTGATGTATGATGGATTTAATTTGTAGTTCCAGTCATCTCCTTGCATCTCTATTCTATGATGGTAGATCCACCCAACTCACTATCTTGGGTGACATTTTATCCTTCATTGTTTTGGTCTAAACTTTCAGAGGATTTCCTTACCCATTGTTGATTCATCTGAGTTTTGATTTCTAAGACCTTTTCTTTTCCTTTCTCAAAAATTGTATCCACTTTTTCTCTATTCATGTAATTCTTTCTTAGATGACCGAGTTGATTACATACATAACATCTCTTAGTAGTATTTATTCTTCGGGGGTGAGTCTTTGTACAATTTCTGTTGGTTTTATTTCCTATTTTTGCTGCTATGTCTGGTTCCTTGCCTTTCCCTCTGAAAATTTTCAGGTTTTCATGCCTATACTTTGCAAAATTGTCTAAACCCTGAAAAACCCTAGCAACCAAATGTTAAACGATGTATTTTGAAACCCTTTTCCATGTCTTATATTTCTTCGTTACCTTTTTCAAGTCACTTAAGGCATGTGCTTAATTCAGGTCGCTTGATCGCATAACCCAAATCGAATATGCTAAATCATTACCCGACTTTGCTTTTCCTTTGTGTCGCGTAGTCTCGTTAAGAAACAGAATATTCTCTCAGTGTATCGAGACTTAGCGATTTCCTTGTAGTCGGGTTGTCGCTTGATTTCATATTATGAGCTTTAAAAAGAAATGGGACCCGCCTCAGTCGGGTGATCGTGAGAAGAATTGGCAAGTCAAAGAAATGTCTCCCGACTTTACGATTCACTTCATGTCGCATGGTCACTGGATCAGCTTGGTCAAACAGTTAAGGCTTTTCTTCAGTCGCGTGGTCTCATGATTAATTGGCGGTTAAGACATAACATTCCTGACCATGCGACTAACGGTTTCATGTTAAGTTATTTCCTTCAGTCGGGATGTCGCCAGATCAGGGCGGTGAATCAGATTCCCAGTGTGCATAAAGAGGACAAAAGAAAAGATGACATCTGTCACAGAGCTAATGGTTGTCGCCTGATCACTTGATAAAGGAAATGGATCACGCGATAACAAGACTAGGGTATGTTTTCCCTCAGTCGTGAAGTCTCCTGATAGTTTAAAGGTATATGAATTTCTGAGGCGATTATGCGACGGCCGCACGATGAAGAAATAAAAGGATCTGACGATGGTCACGAAGTCTGGTGATAAATGTGCCCTAGGGAAAAATTCCTTCCGACTAAGCGATTAAGGTATGTCGTGAGGTCGCTGTAAATAGAAAAAGGCACGTGCTTCAAGTTAAAGGTAAAGACACAGGATCACGTGACTGAAGGACTGTTCAATACATCGCTTACTCGCTAATGTTTTTAGATGAAAGGCATACAGCTCGCGACTATGCGATGAGGTAAAAAGTGAAGCTGTCGAGCAGTCACTAGTAAACAAAGGAGAAAGGAAAATAGCTCGCGACTGTGCAATGAGGAAAAGGATAGCTGTTTCATACTCGCCGATCAAAAAAGATAAAGGGAATAAAGCTTGCGAGTATGCGATGAGCCAAAAGAAGATAGATGTCGCACACTCGCAGTCAAGTATGAAGTAAGATAAAAGGGCTCGCGACTGTGCGACGAGCCAAAGGACAGGACGCATCCCTCACCCGCACATAAAATGAAAGCTGGAATGTTAAGCTGGAGAGTGAGAGAATAGACAAGGTTTGCAATAAAAAAGTGAATGTCGCTCAGTCGCCGAGGCTCAAGTGGTATGGAAAGTTAGCTCGCGACTATGCGATGAGATAAAAAGGGAGGCATCGCTTACTCGCAGGAATCAAAGAGCAAAGTATAAAAGTGGCACGGGTGTGTGACTAACATGAAATAAGGATCAAAGACAATGCATCGCTCAGTCACAGAAGATAAAAAGTGTAGTGAAAATGGATGGCAACTATGCGATGAGAAATAAAATGATATGTCGCTCACTCGCAGGGATTTTTCCAAAGGTGAAAATGTAGCAACAGTGCAGACAGAATGCGTGAACTAACCCAGGTTGTTCAGTTTGCAGAGGTGAGGTATTTTGCTTGATTTGCAGTGTTTCCAAAGGTTGATCAGAGAATTATAAAATTTAGAAAAATATGCACAGGTCAGTCAACTGATATCTGAAATAGTTTTGTTTCAATATCGGTAATGAGAAACAGATTCAGGTACTGTAGGTGACCAGAGTTATGACTGAGATTTCACAAGTACAAGAGCAGATATTGATAAAGATAGACATCAACAAATTCTTCCTTGATGTAAAGAACATCACCGATCAGAGATGGGACAGACAGAAAGTATAGGTACAAAGCACTCAGGACTTCAATTGGCCAACTGATGACGAAGTAAAGGCATGGGAAGTCATGACTACACCTAAGAAAAAGAAACCTATAGTGGAAGAGGAGATTTTGGATGATGAATGAGGTACCACTTGGCACTGCACTGTTCATAGACTTGATGGACAGTTATTTCAAAAGAAATATAGGTGAGCAGACGAGAACAACTTTCAGGACTTTACAATAACTACACCAGCGGCCACCTACAAATCAAATTGTAGTCGCAAGGTCGGGAGAAGAACAAAGACATATCAGATTTCACCTTTTTGACTCAGTCATCTCGTCGTTTCTTCTCTCTCTCTCTTTCTCTATCTTACATCTTTAGGGTTAGGGTTTTGAGACTAT
>MU225206.1:1713529-1737705 GCA_018584345.1 Thuja plicata
ACGAAGAAGGACCTTATCCAGTCCTTAGCAATTAGGCTTTTCTTGTCTCTGAATCAGGAGTAGAAGGTACAAGGTTCACATAGACATTTCAAGCATTGTGATTCATACAAGAAAAATCCCTAACAATTTCCACCAATGTTTCCATACTCTCCACAATGATAACATTTGTACCATGTGTTGTAATCCCAACCAAAAATTACTTTAGCTAGTTGTTCAATAGGGTTCTATTTCTTAGTTCTGCACTCAGAGGATCTATGACTTTGTTTGTTACATTTGAAACATTTTCCTTCAAACTTAGGTTTTTGAATGCATTCACTTGCTCTATGTCCATGCTTGTTAAAAGTGTAGCATTTACCATTAAAATTTGATTTTCTATTGCTCCAACATTTATTTGATGTATGCCCTAACTTACCACTATGGTTACAAGTAGGTTTCATGTTCTTTTGAGCTCCTTGCTTTGAGGATTCACCTTGTTCAGTATAACCTAGTCCAGTCTATCCAGGATGTCTGATTTCTATTGACTGATCTGTACTGCCTTGTGAATTCATCATACTTTCATTGGTTTTCCTTTCAGTGTTGAGATTATTCTGTAGTCTTTCATTTTCTGTCCTTAGGTTGATAACTTCTTGATTTGCATTATTGAGTTGATTTTCCAAATCTGCTTGCTAGAGTGACAAATGATGGATTTCATTTTCTTTTTCTTCTAATCTTGTACTCAGTAATCTCTAATATTCTTATGCCAAATTTCTATCATCTTCTGCTTCATTCTTTTTTTCTATGACTTCACATAATCTGACTGAATGAATTTCTTGTTCCCTTTTCAACTTTCTGACTTCTTCATGTAGATTGAGATTCTTTGCAAGCAAGTCTTCAATCGCTGCATTAGCTTCTTCAAAACTTCTGTCTTTGCAAAAATATTCAATTCTTTCTTCTATGTAATTCCTGACATTCATTTTTACTGCTAAATCTTTTCTTCTTTTTAGGGAAAGAGAGAGCTTCTCTTTGAGTTTCTTGATCCGATCTATGGCCACTTATAGATCTATCTTTTCATTTTCAATGGCTTTCTCCAGTCTGTATATTTCCATTGCCTCTGATCTTTTCTCAAGCTGTTAAACTTCTGTAGAGAGAACCTTTAGCTTTGATACCAATTTTTGGAAATATATTATTTACACATTGACTAAGAGAGGGGGGGGGGGGGGGGAATNGGGGGGGGTGAATCAGGAACCAATAAAACTTATTCTTCTTTAACCTCAATTAGATTATCTAATCTGATTGCATGCATAGAAAAGAAATAATCATTCATAACACATAACATAGTATTTGGTTACCCAGAAACCTTCCAAATTGAAAGTAAAACTGGGGTGGGGATGATGCCCACAAGATTTAGTACTGCAGTATAAATTTAGCCTATTAGAGCTTGCATTGACCACTTCTGATGTCCAGCCCTGTTAGGAGAAATAAGGATTGTTAAGTCCACCTTGTTAAAGGATTTAATACAATACAATAAGTATGCAACTCTGTTAAGAGATTTACAAAGGACTGTTAGGTCCACCTGGTTAGAGGAGTTTTTTGATCTACCTGTTAGAATGAACCAGTAGATGATCTTCTTATGCAACTCTTATTTGTTGAATAAGATCCTTTGATTTATAACTAATCACCTTACTATGATGGATGAGTCTCTATTATACTTTTATACTTTTGCAATCTTCTAATCAATATGCCACTTCATATTTGCATATACACTTGCTTTCATACACATTTTGGATAAATAAAATATCTTACATATATATCTTATCCAAAACAAATGACTTCATAAGTCGGATTCCATTAGACATAATGATATCAAACAATTTATACAAAGTCGGCTCAATACTGTCACTCGGGTCAAGAAGTCTACTCAGGTGGTAAAATGATACTTGAGCAATACGATGATCACTTGGGTCACACTGATCACTCAGGCGATGCTGGTCACTTGTGCAATACTGATCACTCAAGAGATACTGATCACTCGGGCAATACTGATCACTCAAGCAATACTGATCACTCGGGCAATACTGAATGACTAAGTGTTTTGACACTAATTAACAACATGTATTTTCATAAGGTCTACAAATTTAACAATCCTTATATAAATCTCTTAACTGAGTGCACACTAAATAGTGTTGCTAAAGCTCTTAATAGAGTAGACCTTAACCAGTCTCCACATAATACTCCTAACAGGGTAGATCATCAGAAGTGATCAAATTGTAAGCCTTAACCGGCCCCTTCTATTTTGCAGATAGTGAAGCTTTGTGGGTTTCATCCCCACCACATTTTTTACCTTCTAACATGTGTTTTCTACATTATCAAATCTTGTGTCATGTGTTTATACATTTCATGAATGTTTCTATGAATGTTTTACATGCTTATTGAATTATGAATTGATATAACATACACAGAGATAGAATAGCTTACATGGATGGTAATACAATTGATTACTAAAAGGATAAAGGTTAATTGATAAAAATTTTGAGGGCACTGATTCACCCCTACCCTCTCAGTACACTATTCCATTATTTCCAACAATTGGTTTCAGAGCTAGATCTCTTAATTGGAAAATTTTAAAGACTTAAGATAAAAGATCATACAATGGAAAGGTACAAGCTAGACAAGAGTTTTGATAATCAGAAGTTAGAGATACAGATCTTCTATGAAAAATATAAAGATAGAATCAAGATGAGATAGTTGTTGGATGAAAGAAAGATTATGGCATATCGTTGTAATGGAATAGACTATCATGAAGAGGAGATACCTGATCTATTTGAATCATCACAATCTGGATATAGAAAAGCACCAAACATATCAGAAGAAAGCATAACAAGTTTGAATGAAATCAATCAACATCTAGATAGACAAGTGAAATCTCTGCAAATTGGTCAAGAGACACAGATGGTAAGAATGACTGATGTCAGAAACAATGCTAGACAAGCTGAGAAAGAAAGAACACTAGCTATTGATGACATGAGGAAGATTACTGAAAAGCTACAAGAGAAAGAGTCATAAATACAAAGACTTACATAACATCATCATGAGATCACCAATTAGATTATTCTAATCAGTCGGGAGACAAACAGAATGAACATAGAGCTCATTGAAAAAATATAAGCTATCGGTGAGCTAAGAGAAGACAATGAGAAACTGAAGCATGAAGTGAGAATTCAGAAACAACATAATGACATGATCAAGAGAGCTAAAGAAAGAACCAAAAGATGAATGATTTTCTGGATGCAAAAAGAAGAGTCAACAACAATACCAGACTAGGGTATACTGAGAATAAAGAAAGACCATACCAAGTTGATCCAAAGAATGTCTATGCAAATACAAGACCAAGAAAGTAGTCATGCAATCACTGTGGAAAATCAGGCCACACATCGAATGTCTACAAGAGAAAAATAAATGGTATTCCTAAAACCGCACCTTCATTCATAGGAATTTGTTATAAATGTAACAAGAAAGGACATAAAGAATATGAATGTAAATATGAGGTGAAACAACCAAAGAAGGAAACCTACATGGAAAAATACTGTCCTACTTGCAAAATGCATGGGAACACATCTCTTGAATGCAAGAAGAAGAAAAGAAAAGAAAGGAAGCCTAAATAAAATGAAATTGCTTATCAACTAAATATAGTTGGTAACTCATAATTTTGGGATTACAATACATGGGCAAACTGCATAGCATGTGAAAGATTTGGACACATAGCTGCAAACTACAAGAGACAATGGATGAGAAATTCTAGGAGCTGGACTAAACGCAGAATGGAATGTCTACATTATCACAAAGTTGTTGATTTAAGAAAATACTATAGAGACCGAGTGAGAAAGACCAGCACCTTTGCCAATGGAAACACGATTGAAGAGATCAGGAAGATGAGAAACAAAATGTGGAGGAAAGCTACAAACACTAATGAAGTTGGACCAAGCAATGCAAATGGTGACACCTTATCCAATGGATTTGGTGACATCACCATCCCCACCTAAGAATAAAAAGTAAGTATGGAACTGCATTATACCAAGTTATATTTTCCATCAGTTCCATTATACATTGATGAAATTCCAAACTAGCATGATTAAAGATGCACTATGGTATTACTTGTTATAATTCTGTGAATTCAATCTCATCGGTCAATACTTACCAAAAATAATTGGTGTATATACAAAGCCAAGTTGTCTATACTTACCAAGCATCTTTGATTAACAAATAAATAGCTAAGTCGCTAGTGTAAACCGAGCTCCGTCGGTAACCATGTAAAAATACAATGTTGTCTTCACCATATACCGAGATCCGTTAGTAAATAGTCAAATGAGTTGACACCTACCCCAAGAATCATTTTCTCACCAAGAATGAAGTTTGTATGCTACCCAATGACTCTGTCTTCCAACACTAAGAAATGGGTGAGCATTTATGACACAACTTAGGGAAAAAGTCTATAAATAGTCGACGAAAGAGTTCATTATTCACAAAGTGATTTGAGTGAAGAAGCAGAGGGAAACCAGAGCACGAAGAAACCATACTAAAAAATGACTTCAACCCTATTCAAATCACTCAGAAAGATTCCCAACAGTCACAGAAGGTTGAATTAAGTAACAACATTCACCAAGAACTTCATTTTCTTTTATGGGAAAAAGCCCTAAATTCTGAAACGATGGCAACTACTTCAAGAACCTTCAAACTCAAGAATGAAAAGAAGAAAAATGTTAATCTAATCAAGAATACCACTTGTGAAGAACCCCATTACAAGATCTATCCTAAGGTTGTTTCACAACCCAACAACGCTAGTGCATTCTCCAGTATACTAGCTAGGGTTTTTCTCCTTGAGGACGTCTGAGCGTATATACACTGCAAGATTGCAAAAATAGGAGACTTGGAAGTTGAGCAAGCTTACAAAAATATTTTCAATGATGATGGAACAATCAAAAAAGAAAATAAGCACATTAAAGTGAAAGGGCTTACACATGCCCTATTATTCCTGAAGGAATTCAAGATCGAATGGATTCGCTTAGTATTGAGCAGAGTACATGACTGGAAGATATGGCTGGATGATCCAAAACTGATAACCAAGGATGTTATACACACTGTTACAGGTTATCCAATAACTAATAAAGTAAAGGCATTAAAGCACCCCCTCACATTGGCATTGAAAAGAACACAGGAGCATTATGGGATGGTAGAGGATTAAAGGTATTCATCAACGATGATGAAATGAAATTTGGAGCATGTGTCTTAGGATACAAATTCTTTTAGGCTAGCAGGATGAATAGTATTGCATCTAGAGCAGTGGATACAACACATAAAAATTGTCAAGAAGGGACTATAGTTAGATCTATCAGAACTTATACTAAGGCAATTAGATGAAAACATGAAGATAATCAGGACTGCAAAGTCTAACTCATGTAAGTTTGGTTCACTCATTATGTGCATATTTTTCTATTTTCAAGAATCCTTCTCATCAATCAGCAATGTCAAATGCGACACTACCCAACCAGTGAACACAAAAATTAGTGAGTTCATCAAATCACTAGGAGATAATTTTGAATCAGCCATGAATGAATACTTTGTTGGATTCAAAGAAAGAATGTAGAAGAGGATGAGGATACCAGAATAATTAGTAGAAAATTACAAGACTGAAATTTTTTTTTATGGTGGACACTGATTACACCTATCTTAAGCCAGTTGTATTGAGGACACCATGGCTGATGCCACTTAACTATGAGGTTAACATAGATCAAGAAACAAATTCTATTGAAGCATTGATAAATGAACCATTGGACAAGTCACAACCTAAGTTTGGAACTTATGAGGAAGCCAAGGAAAAGATTAAAACTGGCTTAGTTGTGAAAAATATTGACAGGAAGAAGGACAAAATGGTCAAGACTTTGAAGAAAAAGATATTGATAAATGAAGAGGAAACAAAATAGATAGAAGAAACTGAGGGTTAGTCACCCGTCGGTGAAGCTGAGAAGGTGAGTGTCTAAGAATCCACAGAGTCTGATGCACCACCCCCGAAGAAGCCTAGGACTACTGCTGCATCTAGGACCAGAAGTCAGACAACAAAGGATGCAAGTCCTTCACTGATCAAGAAAGGTCAAGTGAGGACCTATAAAAGAAAGCCTCAAACATGGAAAAAGGGCCCAACAAAAAGAAGAAAGTTCATCAGAACTAAGGAAGACATAGAGGAAACCGAATAGGATGAACAACCTATTAAGAATAAGTTCCCTACCACCATTGATGAGGTATGTGCATCAATTATTAGGTTAGTATCAATCACAGAACCCAAGATTAGAAAACGGCCAACATTAGATCTTGAGGATCAAAATAAGATAGAATAGGCAATTATCACAATCATGTGTGTATTAAAATATGTGCCTATCAAATTTGATAAAATGATGCTTAAAGAGCTTATGGATAGGTTTTCAGCTAGGTGGACATATGTGTTAGAGTAATTATATTTCATCACTTATTATTTAGATCACACTTATTTAATTAATTAAGTTATTTATTACTCTATTTACTTAAGCTATCTCTTAGGTGCATTATAATTAATATTTATATTAATTATTATGCGCAACCTAGCTTTTTCCCTTTTAGGGTTTCGTTCACATTATAGGTTGAAATTTGTGATTATTTGTTCATTATCTTGCAATAAAAATTTTCTCACACCACTTGAGATTTTCCAAGCTTTGTTTTTTTATCTCTTTGGCTTCCTTCCTATTAAAGGTCATTTCATGCAGGTGTTCTTGATGAATTGTGGATTTATCTGTATCAGATCCTACATGGTATCAGAGCTACCCTACTACTACCTAGTTTGGAGGTCTTGAAGTTGTGATTCAAAGATGAAAACCATAGCTTCTCTAGGGTTTATTCTTCAATTTGGAGGAGACACTTTTTCTGGAGCACTTTAAGCAAAAATGGATGCCACCATTACGCTTAGAAGGCTCGGGAGACTCAATTTTCATATAAAGCTCACCATTTTTTGCCACTATGACCTATGGGAAAAAATTTCTCCCTCTTAGGTTGTACCACACAGATTTTGAGAAAAAAATCAAAAACCTCAAAAGATGTGCCCAAAAATACTTGTTTTGGGCATTGTCGGCCGCACCACTAGTGCACTACTGTCATGTCGCCACTACGCAGCCCCGACCTGGCCCTCATTGGCATGCCACCGCCACATAGCCCAACCACCACCGCCACCCTACTCCACTGAAGAGCCACACCGGCGCTGCCGCCATCCAGCTACTCCGCTCCAGCGCTGCCAATGATGTCACCCGCCAAAAAGTGATGTCACTTTTCATCCCTCTAATTTTTTCAGCAACCGAAATTTTTTTTCAGCATGACAGCCCATTGACGTGCAGATGGCCATAAAATTTTTTCCCAAGAGGTGTGATAGTCATTTGACCATCAAATTTTTTGTCGTCACTTTGTTTTCCCAACGAGCTGCTCTTTCTAACCTCCTATTAGTCTTTTTGCTGTCACTTTTGCATACAATATCATTTTTTGGAAAACAAAATATTTTTGGAAAGCTCTTTTCGAGCCGAAGACTATGATGCTAGTTTCATTTTTTGATTCAAGTGTTTGAGTTCCTATTTTTGGCATCAAAGTAGAGGCTTCAGTTTCCTCCATCTATGCATCTGGCGTCCAAGTTTTCTCCTTGTTTTTATATGCTTTCTCTAGTTATTTCTTTGGTGTACGGGGGATAGACTTATACATTGTGGGGGGATGCACTTTACTTTCTATAATTTAATTTAGAAAAGACCATTCTTCTTTCATCTTTTTCTCTCAATGTCAGACCCCTCTATGGCCTGGCTGACACCACATAGCTATCACACCTGGAAAGCACACATGACCAAGCTACTTATGTCACATGGCTTATGGTCATGTCTGGATGAGAACAAACATGTTCTACAGTTCCCTTTTGAGGTTCTTCATCATAGAAACAAAATGGATGAAGCCATGGGCTTGATTGCACTGAACACCTTTGAGAGTCTCTTATTTCACCTGGATGGTTTGACCACTCCTCGAGCTATTTGGGGCAAGTTTACAGATTTTTTTGGCATAGTGAATGAGTTTCGGGAACTTCATCTTGATGTAGAGTTGACCACTTTGACTTCTACCAACTTTCCCACTATGGAGGACTTCTTGATGAATTTCAAATCTCTGCATTCAATTTTGTAGGGATGTGGGAGGAACAAGATAGATGATGAGTGTATCTTCCTGATACTCTCAAAGTTGAGAGGATAGTATCAGATCTTTTCTTCCACTTTCTACTCCACCATGGATGCTTTGGGTGCCAAACACACCATGCCTTCCTTTGAGACATTCTGTGATCAATTGACATGGGAATAGGAAAAGATCCAATAGATGGATACCACTGGCTCTTCAATCCAAGCTTTGGTTTCTCAGTCTTCATAGGGAAAACCAAAATAGAAAGCCAAACCAAAGAAATATTCAGCAGGCAATGAGTATTCCTCCAAACCTGCATAGAAAACTGATTGAAAAGCTCCAGCTAACCCTTCAAAGGGTAAATCTTCTTCAAAGTATGCTGAGTCTACCTCCAAGACTAAGAAGAAATCAATTGAAACCTGTAGTTTTTTTGGCAAGGATGGACATCTCATTTCTAGGTGTTGGAAACATTTGGAGGCTTTAGAGGAAACCATGCAGGAGCATCACATTTCTTCTCCTCAGTCCACATCTTCCCCTACAGGGAAAGGTCATTCTCTTATTGCACGAGTAATGACTTTTGGGCCCACCTGGATTTTGAATTCCGGTGCTTCTCACCACATGACAAACACTTAGCAGTTGGTCACCTCTCTTGCTCCTTGTGCTATTTCATAGATTGTTGTTGGGAACTCATCACATCTTTCAGTTTTGGGTTCTGGTTCTTTTACATTAGCTGGGGGTTCTCTTCAGGATGTTCTTTTGGTCCCTAACATCTCAACAAACCTATTGTCCATCTATCAAATTTGCCACTCTGACTCTGGTAAGACAATTGAGTTCTCACCACATGATGTGGTTATTCGAGACTTACATGATTCTGATTTGATTGTGGCTACTCAGAGGGTTGACTCTGCATCTCTTCTTTATAGATTTTATGGATTTGAGCCTTTTGATGGTACAGGTTCCTATCTTATAGCACATACAAATTCAATGAGTAGACTTTGGCATGAGCATTTGGGCAATATCAATTATAGATATCTTCAGCAGATGAGTACATAGGCACTTGTTCTTGGGCTTCCTCAGATTTCTTGCACTGATGGTTTTTGTCAGGGTTTTGTCATTGGAAAACAACATAGGGATCCTTTTCCTCAGGGATGAGCTACTCATTCTTTGGCACCATTGGATTTGATTTATAGTGACCTCATGTCATTTCCTACTCCTTTTCTAGTTCCAGATATGTGCTTACTTTCATTGATGACTTCTCCAGGCGCACATAGTTGCACTTTCTAAAGTACAAGTCTGATGTCTTTGATTCATTTTGCATCTTTAAGACATTTGTGGAGAAGAAATTTGGTCTTTCTATTCGACGGATATGCACAGATAATGGGGGGAGTATGTGAACCAAGCTTTTAGGGATTTTTTCTCTGAACATGGTCTTCAACATTAGTACCCCTAAATAGAATTTTGTGGCAAAGAGAAAGAACAAAACACTTCAGGAGATGGCTAATTGTATGATTTAGTCTAGGTCCATAGATTCATATTTTTGGGCAAAGACAGTCAATTGTGCCAACTATATTCAGAATCGGATGCCTCACAAGGCAGTTTGACATATGAATCCTGAGGAGGCTTGGTCTCGTGTCAAGCCTTATGTATCTTCATTCCAAGTTTTTGGTAGTAAAGCATGGGAATTTGTACCTGATGCTCAGATGAGAGAAATGGAGCGGAAGAGCCGACACCTCCTTTTTGTTGGCTACTGCGAGGATGTTAAGGCATACAGGTTGTTTGATCCTGATTCAATAGAGGTCCTGTTTTGATGGGATGTCCAGTTTGATGAGGGCCTTCATGCAGTAGATACCCTACTTCTAGAGTCTACTTCACTTACCACTACTCCCTCATCCCTTCCAGATTCTTTTTAGGATGATGAGGATGATGATCTTGGTGATCCCCATTTACTTCCACCACAGGATCCTCCACAGATGCCTAGATAGGCTTGTGTTATAGTTGAGGCTACATGATCTCTGGTTGGTGACCCTTTATCTTCCTATCACACCTGATCTCATATTGCGGGTTCTAGCCTTCTGATTCATGCTATTTGTGGTGATCCTTAGACATTTTCAGCAGTGACAGGACATTCTGAGTGGGACAGTGGAGTATTCTTCTTTCATGAAGAATCATACTTGGGATCTTTATTCTCTTCCTAAGGGGAGAAAGTTAGTGCGATGCAAGTGGTTGGATCATACTAAGTTTGTTGTTTATGGTTTTATTGATAAGTACAAGGCACATTTTGTTGTGAAGGTTTTTTCACAGGTTGAGGGTATTGATTACACTGAGACATTTTCCCCTGTCACCAAGATGAACTCTATTTGCCTTGTCTTATCCCTCGCAGCTTCTCAGGGATGGCCCATTTTTTAGATGGATGTGAAGAGTGCATTCTTGCATGGTGATCTTACTGATGATATTTAAATGGAGCAGCCTCAGGGATTTATGCAGGATTCCTCATTGGTTTGTAGACTTCGGCGTTCTTTGTATGGTCTCAAACAGGCCCCTTGAGCTTGGTATGAGAAGATGGACTCTTTTCTTATTTCTACAAGATTCACACACTGTCATTTCGATCCTACAGTCTAAATTCAACATCTTGAAGATGAGGTTTTTATCCTTGTGCTATATGTTGATGATCTTCTCATCACCGGTAGCTCATCTTCTATGATTCAAGATGTTTAGCGCACATTGATGGAGTAGTTTGAGATGATGAATCTTGGTCTGTTACACTACTTTCTTGGTTTGTAGATTGTTCAGTCCTCTGCTGGGATCTTCATTTACTAGTATAAGTATGCTCTTGACATGCTTCGGTGCTTTGACATGCTTTCTTGCAAGCCTGCTCCCACACCTTTTCAGTCAGGTGTTACCTTGTCTACCTCTTGCACTTCACCTTTAGTGGATCCTACATTGTATCAGTAGTTGGTTGGCAGTTTTTTGTACCTAACACACACTCATCTTGATCTTTCCTTTGCAGTTGGTCTTGTCTCAGTTTTCACATGAGCCTCGTGAGAGTCATTGGCAAGCTGCCAAGCGCATTTTGAGATACATTCAGGGAACTATTTTGTATGGCATTCATTACACATCATGGGTTCCTCACATTGTTGGCTTCACTAACTCAGAGTGGGTTGGTGATGTTGATGATCAGAAGTCTACTTCTGGCTTTGTCTTTTGTCTTGGCTTTGGTCCTATCACATAGCCATGCAAGAAGTAGAATGCTCGCACACTTTCATCTATAGAGGTTGAGTATAGAGCTGCAGTGCATGCTATTTAGGAGATTTTATGGCTTTGATAGTTGATGACTGAGTTTGATTTTCCCCCTGATCGTCCCACTATTCTGTGGTGCGATAATCATAGTTCTATTCACATTTCCCACAACCCGGTAGAGCATCAATGCACTAAACACATTGAGCTTCATATGTATTTCATCCGTCAGTAGATTCAGGATGGTGTTCTCACTTTGGAGTACATTCCCACTGACGCACAAATTTTTGACATCTTCACTAAAACTTTTGCATCTTCGCGCTATCTTCAGTTGCATTCTATGCTCGGAGTGATGGAAGTTGTCCTTGGGGGGTCTTCTTGAGGCCTTCCTTCCTTCATGTTTTTTGATCTATCTCTTTTTGGAGAGGATTTTTTCCCACTGGGTTTTCTCCTTTGTCTCCAATTTATAGAGATTTCCTTATATTGGGTACCTGATCAGGCCTTGTTGTCGGGACCCATTTTCCTTCTCTCATAGTTGTGCTAGGTTAGATTACCTCATGAGCTTTTCTTAAGGGGGGTGTTAGAGTAATTATATTTCATCACTTATTAATTAGATCACATTGATTTAATTAATTAAGTTATTTATTACTCTATTTACTTAAGCTATCTCTTAGGTGCGTTATAATTAATATTTATATTAATTACTATGTGCAACCTAGATTTTTCCCTTTTAGGGTTTCATTCACCTTATAGGTTGAACTTTGCAATTATTTTTTCATTATCTTGGAATACAATTTTTCTCACACCGCTTGAGATTTTCCAAGCTCTTCTTTTTTGTCTCTTTAGCTTCCTTCCTGTTACAGGTCATTTGCATGCAGGTGTTCTTGGCAAACTGTGGATTTGTCTGTATCAAACCTAAAATATGCTCTCAAGGAAGAGAAACAAATAAGGGAAAGAGCCCTAGTTTTAGTCATGCCACCTGAATCTAAGATGGAAGAGATTCAAGAAATGATGGAGAAACATTCCAACAGGTTCTCCCCAAAGCTAAGAGCCTAGGAGGCGCTAAAGGGACATCTAATTGAAATTTATAGAAAAATTGAGGATAAATGGAGAAAGATACTAAATGTATCAAAAATGGATTCAATCCCTGAGCCACAAGCAGCTCTTACCAACAAGCCACTCAATGTTGAAGATTGGGCTAAACTGAGCCCAAAGCACGTTACTATAACTGATGATGAGGATGTAAATGAAGCAACATTGAACAAAAAAGGTAAGAAGGATAAGGACACTGTAGATGAACATGGCCTGATAGTACCATCATTGATATTACCAGAGATCCTGTAGATGAGGTACAAAAAGATGAATATGTCATTGTTGTCCTAGCCCAAACTGACGAATAGGACACAAAAACAGATGATGCACATGTGAATATACTAGGCCAAATACCATTTTTAATACAATCTATTAACATAATCTCACAAAAGGAAAACTCACCCGAGCCTAATGCAAGCATACCCGATGATAAGGGTAATGATAAACAAAAAGATACAATTGATGAACACAGAGATACAACTGATGGAGCACATTAAGAAATAGATGAAGGGAAGAAAGAAAAAGGTGAAGAAGAGAAGAAAGAATATGCTACTCCTAAGAATATAGGAGATGTTGTAGATACACCGAAGGTTGATGTGGAGACATCCACTACCAACCGATAGGCAGATACTGAGCAGCAGGCAAAAGACACAACACCACAAAAGCCTTCATCTAGCACATCTGACAAAAGAAAAGAATCTTGATTTGGTAGAAAATTCAAGTTCTTTCCACTCAGCATCCAATAAGAAGAAGAAGAGAAAGGGGTTCCAACAAAAATTTGAGTTCACTTTTTGGCCAAAAAGTGGAACTAGTTTTCCTATTTTTTCAAATTCATCCTGTTTGAGATGAATATTTGAAGCACTTAGAGATTTAATCTTAAAAAACTTCCATAATAGAAGTTATATTACTCAAATTCTACTTTCCAAATATGTAATTTATTGTAATACCCAGATGATAAAATTTAATTTTCAATAGGCATTACTAAAACCCACATTTTAAAAGTCGTTTCACGACCCTACTATGCCCGTGTACGGCAAGTAAAAGTTAACCTAAATGAAACTATTTCTCTCAATCCTTTTGGGAAATGGTATGTAACATAGTTGAGATTGATGAAAATATGTTTTTGTGGAATTTTATTTTTTATTAATTTGTTATTAGGCATAATTGTTGTTTTTAAAATCTCTCATGTTCGGCAAGCATAATTTGACCAAAACATATGCTTTTTAAAAAAAAAAATTAAAGTGTGTATAATTGTCTCTTGTTTGATGTCATATAATTTTTTTTGCGAGAAACTTTCAAATAAAAAAGTTATTAAAATAACAAAATAGCCTGTTATCTTTAGTTTGTGGACCTGTCTCAGTAGAAATTCAATAAAAAATAGAAATTTTAATCAAATTTAAAAACAAATTACATATTTGGAATCTGCATAGTTTGTTCTATAATGGGTTTTTATTTTGTCAAAATATTCCTTAGAAAAAGTCTTCAGATATATGTCTAAAGTCCTTATTTTGTATGGACACTACCAGAGCCTTCAAGTTGTAGGTCAAACCAAGTCCAAGGCTATGGTTTTGCTACCCAAGCCTCTTTCCAAACCAAAAGCCAATAGTAAAAGCGGGCTTGAAATTCAAAATTTTTAGAAATGGGATCTCATTTAGTAAATGTTTCCCTGTTTACCTTTTTTTAAATTCATAACATATAAATGAATCAATGGAAGGTTTTCTTAAAAAAATAATATTTTTTCAAAACGGGAACCCGTTTTGAAATGGGGTCTCATTTTGTTTTTCAAAACGGGACCCCATTTTGAAATGGGATCCCGTTTTGTTTTTTGAAACAAGATCCCATTTTGAAACGGGGCCCCATTTCTAAAATTTTAGGCTTGGGACCCTGAAGCTAAACGAGACCCCGTTCATTCTAAGTGGGAACCCTTTTCGTTGAGTATGATTTCACGAATTTGGCTAAGTATGAAAGTTCCACCTTAAGTGGACTCATCTTCTTGCTTCAACCCAAAGAAGAACAAGCTGCAGGTAACACTTGATGAGATCATTGAGATACCGAAATGTGACCCTTCTACATTGGATTTTCAATCTCTCAAAAAGTATGAAGAAATATGTCAAAGGAAATCTATGCAAGAAAAGCTAAGGAAAGAGCACAAAGAATCCCTAGTGTTAGAAACTACAAGGGATATATTGAAACAAATAGTTCCTGACATAGATGTTGATAAAAATGCCCCCATCCTTGATCAACTTGTCATTCTAACCAAGGCCATCACATCTGATAATGTGGATGCGGAAAAATAGATTGAAGAATGAGCAGAACAGAAATATCAATAAAAATTGACAGAAAAGATCAACCAAGAAGTGGCAGTGAACAAGGTAAAGCTCTTAGAACTTGCAGATGAATTAAAACCAATAATTTTTGAAGCTATTTCCTTAATATGAAAGTTGTGCACTTTGGAGAAAATCACTAAGGAAAATAGTGATAAGATTGCACAAATATATTCTGATCTAAATACAAGTGCACATAGTCTAACCAAAGATGAGAATGCAATCAAGATGCATTTGGAAAAGATAATGAAATCTAGAAGGTTGAGAAAGAAAATTCTAGAGGTAGAAACCAAGTTTAGAGATGAGGTTACTGAGCTACAGGCTCTAATGCTACCACATCTTACACTTCTACAACAACACATGACTTTGGCAAGATAGTTAATTGCCACCCCAAAGATGTCTATAGCAGACAACATCTTTGATATGCATGCCCGAATCACACTGGAGAAAATGATTCTTGAACACCTAAAAGGGAAATGGGAGAAATAGATGGAAGACATGAAGAATTCCTATTCCCATATTTTGATAAGTTGTAAGTATACACCTTTTCCCTTACTATCAAAAAGGGGGAAAATGATATGTACAGTAGTAGAAAGGGAGAGAATGATATAATACAAAGGAGAAAATGATATAAAGATAAGGTAAAAAGGGAGTATAGTATAAAGGCAAGTGTACATGTATATAAACATACTATACCTGCATATACATAGGGGGATTCATAAATGATAAGGTAAAACACATGGTGTACATACTACACAGTTTAGTATTTTGCACATAACAGTTTTTGATGCTAATGTCAAACGGGGAGATTGAAGACATTATTTTTCCATTAGTATATGCAAAGGGAAAACATTTTTTTAACCATCACCGAAAGACATAATTTCAGCACAAACCAAAAGTACAAATAACAAAGGTCACTGAAAAGTGTTAAGTTCAAGTGAAACCCGACAAGACGGATCACAAGAGAAACCCGACACAGTTTGCATAGTTCAACTCGAAAATGTTGAGGTGCAAACCGACAGAGAAGAAAAGAAGAGGAACCTGATAGAGCAAGGGAACCTGATGGACACTTCACAGAAGGAACACCGATAGACTGACAAAAGAGCAACCTGAGCATCAAACATCGAAAGTCAATTAAATCCTGAGAAATGTGGATCTAACTTCCACATCAGATAAAATACTTTTATGTTTTATCTTTAGCATTTTGATTTGATTTAAAACCATTTCTTGAGGGACAAGCATTGTAATTATAATTTTTTTAATTAGTCTAACTAATTGAAAACATGCAAACTAGGAGATCAAGGTCAAGTTGTAAACCTTTGATCATAGAGTTATCTTTGTAATACGTGAAACTTAATTAGGTCAATCTATTGTACAAATAGATGTGTAATCATTCATTTCAAACGTGATGTGAGGATGATAGTATCCCAGGAGCACATCTATGGATCATACTAAGGTTTTCAAGCAAGAACAACAAAAGATGAATTAGGATATCAAGAACCAGATTCAAGGCTACCAAGAAACAGAGGTATTAATAAATCACATTAGGTGATACATTATACTTGTAATATTTAATGGATATGTAATCAAAAATGTTAGATTGCATACACTTAGGTCATTGAATATTTTTGTCTACATTCTAACAAGTGTAGAAAATAGAAGAAATCCTTTCAAGAAAGGTAGATTTAACAATCCTTATGTAAATATCTTAACCGAGTGCACACTAAATGGTGTTGCTAAATCTCTTAACAAAGTAGACCTTAACCAGTCTCCACATAATACTCCTAATAGGGTAGATCATCAGAAGTGATCAAATTGTAAGCCTTAATCAGCCCCTTCCATTCCGCAGATAGTGAAGCTTTGTGGGTTTCATCTCCATGATAGTTTTTACCTTCTAACAGGGGTTTTCTGTGTTACCAAATCTTGTGTCATGTGTCTATGAATTTCATGAATGTTTTACATGCTTATTGAATTATGAATTGATATAACATACACATAAATAGAATAGCTTACATGGATGGTAATACAATTGATTACTAAAAGGATAAAGGTTAATTGATAAAAGTTTTGAGGGTACTGATTCACCCCTCCCCTCTCAGTACACCATTCCATTATTTCCAACACATCATTCTTAGGTGCAACCAGTTTAACATTTTCAATAGGATTATCATTCTCCTTCACATGTTTATCTTTTCCTCTAGAGTTACCTTTATTTCTCTTCTTCAAGTTATCTTCGGCCTTCAAAGCATATTGATAAGAATCTTCAATTGTACCAATATTCATCATACTCAATTCATCTTGTATTTTATATCTCAGACCATTAACATATCTAGCAACCTTTTCTTTATTCAACTCTCTATGTCCAGATCTAATGGTGAATTTGTAAAAATCCTCAGTATAATCCTTCATACTGAGATCTTTCTGCTTCAGATTCTATAACTTCTTAAACAATTCCAATTCATAATCCCCAGATATGAATTTAGCTTTCAATTTAGTAATCATCAACCTCCATCTACTAATCTTCAATTCTCCTTCACCTTCTCAATTTATCTGCAATTCTTTCCACCAAAGAGCATCATGTCCTTTCAAATTAGTCTATGACAATCTAACCCTCAAAGGATCATAGATATCTTTGAGCTCAAATTGTTCTTCTATCTCTCCTATCCAATCGATCAGGTATTCAAGATTAAATGTAGCTAAGAAATTAGATACTTCCATCCTATGACCAGTATTCAGCCTAGCCATAGTTCTCAATAACCTATTACATCCATCTTCAAACCTAGCAATCTTTATAGATTTGAATTCATCAGCAACTTCCTCATAAGAATCTTCTATTCTAGGTCCTCTCTGTGATCCAAAAACAATATTTTTGATACCTTCCATGACTTCATTTTGTAATTTATTCATCTCATTATGGATTTCATTTCACGGATCCTCTTTCATCTAATCAACCATCTTAGGGTTTAGTCTGCTAGGCCACATCTTCAAAACCTTAAGTGCAACTAATCCAAGTTCTGACCACCTTGTACAATCCTTAAGTTGATGTGAGACATATCTTTACTCTACCGCCTCACAAATAACTTCTTCAAGAAATCACAAGTTCAAGAACATGAATTTGCAAATACCACTAGCATCAAACCTTGCACTGATACCACTTGATGCAGTGCCAAAGTGAGAGAACCCCCAAAGGAGATGTCCAACCTCACAGAAAGAGTAAACATGAAAGAAACAAAAAATAACTTGACACAAAAGATGCAAGAAATTCTTTATTGATCTTAATTTAACCATACATGTCAGGTTGTAAGGCCTTCCCAGTTAAAGTCATATGCAAATAACAATCTAAGATCTATTCCAAAGATCTTCTACAAGCTACAGGCTAGCTAAACCTTCTTCCCTTTATCATTTTCTTAACAATCACCTATTGACCCCTTAATACTTCCTAACATGAAACCAAGCCCTACTTTTATGCAAATCATGACCATAGGTCAGCACCAAAATACATTCCCCAAAAGAAGGAAATGTGTTAGAAATATAGGTCAAACCCTATAAAAACACAACATAAGAAGAAGCGACCACATGGAAAAATCCATGAAGGAACCACGACCCATATGCTAAGATCGCAACGGCTAAGAATCACACAATCTTGATCGCAACACAAATCTCTAGGTAAGTTCATGCCAGTCACAAACACGTGTCCCTTGGCCAGAAAGAAAGTTAAATATCACCCAAGAGATGAAATCAACCCCAAGAGATGCAATCATAGGAGAATAATCCAAAAACACTCCAAAGCATGAATCCATGAGCACAACTCCTAACTCACAAAGAAACACGATCAAACTCTAACTAGTCAACCAATTAGAAGAACAGGAAAAAGAACATTGTCCTAACATAGAATCTTCCATATCTCAAACAAGATAGAACCACATCATGAGCGATCAAAGATCAACATCCAAAAAACCATCAAGAACATGCCAGAATGATCACAACAACTCATGATCCAAGTGGGCCAACCTCAACCAAAAACATAAAAACTACCAACTGTAACCAAAACACACAGAGCGATGCAAGATTGCCAGTAGACCAAGGATGCTCTTGCATCAGTTGTCCATTAAACCATTAAGAAAGGAAATGTGATAAAAATAGTAGAAATTGTTTCTCTTTTCCTTCCTAATTAGACTAACTAAAAATTGTAAGGTCTAGTCATCTGCCTAATTAAACTAGGTGTAATTTGTTGTTCATTTGAAAACCATAACTAGGTTAGATGAAATATTGTTGTTCATTGAACCCCTAATTAGGCTAAATGAAAAATTGTTGTTCATTTTAGACCCCCTTAATTTATTACTGAAAATAAAAAATAAATTAAACATTATAGTCTATGACATGCTAAAATAAGACATCTTGCATTAACCATGTATTAGACTCCAAATTTCTGCATGTAATGAAAAATTAACCTAGAAAACTCACATTTGTAAGGAAAAAAAAACATGTAAATTAATCAGAAGGAAGGTTTACATCAAAACCATGATTAAGCCAACCAGGAAAGCCATAAAAACCATTTTAGTAAAATCTTAATCACAACCAATAAGGGTATTGAAATGAAATGCATAAACAAAGTATTTATATCTAAATACAAACATTCCTTCAATGATACCTCATTGTTTTTTATTTCTCCTCTAATATGATGTTTTTTCTCTTTGCATGAAAATTGCACACATAATATCCAAAAAAGGGATTAATTTTGACAGTGTTATGGTGAGGATACTTTCTTTTTCTTTTCCTTCTTTTGATAAATATAAATTTTTTATTTTTTTTCTCTCCTCTCTCTTTTTTTTTTTCCTTTATAATACTTCATCTACAATTAATTTTCACTTTTTCCCCTTCCTAATAATAAATCACATCATAGCCTCATTAAAAAAATAGACAACTTTACCCAAAAAATTGAGCATTCAACATTGATATTAACTAATAAGATTGATATTCAATAATAACATAAAGTAGCAGATGGGAAGGCCAAGGAAATGGTTGAAGAGAATCTAGAGAATTTGAACCAGAGGGTTGACAAGATTGATGCCACCATCAGGAAGATTTAGGAGCACACCCAAAAAATTATGAAGTATTTTGTAGAGAACATGAGAGTCCTGGTAACTAAGTTGGAGACATCTCACTAAGACAAGGCTATTGTTAACCTCGACCAGGAAAAAGGGGTGATTGTTGGAGATACCAAAGGCCCAGGAAAAAGAACTAGAGAAAGTATAAAGAAGAAGGATTCTCCTCTGCATTAGGATATTCTAGAGCTTAAGGATGTGGCTAAGATAATGAGCCAAATGGAAGAAGAGGTCACTGTGACCTTGAAAAATCTAGGTTAACTTTGTTTTTCCTCTTGTTGTTGTTAGTCGTGTTTTGTTGGCTTTTGGCTAGCTTTTTGCTAGGGATGGGTTGGGTCTGATTTTTCTTGTCCATTTTTTGGCTGGATATTTCTTGTTGGGGGTCCTTAATGTCAAATCTTATGTAACTTCTTTGTAAAAGGTTTCAGGTCCCTTCAAAATCTATTTTTGTAGTAATAAAAAACATAAAGTAGGGGTTTGAATCTTACTCATATGAACCACAACACTTGGAATTAATCATCACAGTATGTTCATCTTACTATCAAAAAGAAATTAAGGTTAAAAATTAAAATTAACAATTAATTTTTTTAAATGAATCATATCAAGTTTTGAAATGGTAGAGGCAGGAATGGAGTGACAAGTACTTGAACGGGTCAATGTGCAGGTGCTTCAAATGGGTTTGGAAAGTTTTTCTCCCTCTACTGTAGAAAGGATTTTGTGTCTTTTTCTTTCTCCTCTAGTACGAATTTTGTGCAAGGAGGGAATAATATGATTGTGATTTAACCATATGCCCAGGCCCATTTGCTCCATCTCGACCTGTAGACTTTGACAGAGCTAGAGGCAAATGATCAAGTAAGGAAGATTAGCTTCGAACTCAAAATTGTCAACCTCAAAATAGTAGCCAAGATTTGCTTCAATTTGAGGCAGTGATAAACCAAGCATTACAAAATGGATGTTAAATGTGTTAATGTGGTCATCAATTTCATTCCAAGGCCCTTTCACAGGCAAAAGTGTGGGATTTACTTCTAGGTTTTTTTGTGCTTTTCCTCTCCTTTTGTTTTTGCTTTGGAATAAGTCTCATAGCTCACAAATCTTTATTAATACCATTCAAATTTTTTTATTCAATTTTAATATGGGAATTTGGCTGAATCATTGCCTTTTTAATCTTACCTTTTACACTGTTGTATTTTGAATGAGAATATATTTAAACAATAATTCAGATTTTTTTGGTAATTTGGTTGAATTCTCGCCTTTCTTTAAGTTTTCAATGTACGATGTGGTATTTTGAATGAGAATATATATAAATAAAATGTTAATTAACATTTTCTTAGATGCTAACTTGGTTGAACTTTTTGTTGGTTTAAGCTTTCGATCTAAATGTTGTATTTTGAATGAGAATATGTAAAAATCTGAATTGAGTTTTTTTTTTTTAATTTTTTTTTATCAAAACCATGAAATGGTATGTTCTAAAATGGGGTGTTTGACTCTAAAATGAATATCCAATAATAAAACTTAATGATGGATTTAAATTTTAATCATAGGAATAATAAGCCTCTCTACTTTTGTCATAGCTCAAGACTATTATTTATTTATTTAAGTGCTTGTCATTCAATAAAGATTATTCGATCTTTACAACTAGTAACTTGGCTAAATCATTGCCTAATGTCTAGGTTTTTTTTTTTTTTTTAATCTATGATGTTGTATTTTGAATGAGGATATATAAAAAAAATTATTGAGATTATTTTTTGTAACTTGTTGAATTGCCACTTTGGTCTAATTTTTTGATCTACAATGTTGTATTTTGAATGAATATATTAAAAAATAAGTTGAGATTTTTGCAAAACATTTTTATCAAAATTATTAATGGATAAGGTTTAAAATGAAGAGTTCAAGAATTTCTATTCTTTTTTATAAGTTTTTTTCTTTTCTTTTCTTTCTTTTGGTAATATATAGTTTTGGATTAAATTTGTCTCCTCTCTCTTTTCTTTTTTCTTTATAAGGCATCTTCTATGATTCATTTTAACTTTTCCCTCTTCCTAATGTTAAATCACTAGATTTAATTCATAATCTCAATTAATAAAAACATATTTTTACCCAAAATCTTGAACATTCAACATTCATGAACTATGGAAAACTGATTCCACCTATAAGAGCTTGCTTTCAACATGAATATTTAATAATAACTTAAATTAATGATTTAAATCTTACTCATATGAACCACAACACTAGGAATTAATCATCACAATATGCTATTATTATCATAAGTAAATTATGATTAAAAAGTAAGCTTAACAATTAATTTTTGTAAACGAAGAATGTCAATTTTTGAAATGGGATAGGCGGGAAGTAGAGTGATGGGTATTGTAGTGGATAAGCATATATGTGATTTGAATGGGTTTGGAAGTTCTTCTCTCTTTGCTATGACAAGGATGTTGTTTCTTTTTCTTTCTCCTCTAATATGATGTTGTTTCCTTTTGTATGAAAATTACACAAATAATAGCCAATAAGCAAGGATCAATTTCAACAACATTATAGCAAGGATAGTAGAAATTGTGGTTGAAAAATGTGAGAAAAGGGCCCAATTTAAAGGCTTCCATTTCAAAATGAATGAACACAATCAAAAGGAAATGAATGGAAAAGAGAAATGGAAATGGAAATCCAAGTGGGAAAGGAAAGGTTAAAGGTCAATAATGAAAAGAAACAGGGGAATTAATAAACACCCATTCATTAATTCCCTTCAAAAGTGAAAAAGGACAAGGAAGAAGAAAATACAAAATAAAAGGAAAATAAAATAAAGAAAGAGTAAAGGTCAAGTGGAAGAAAAAATGACAAGGTAGAAGATAAGACAAAATAAAAAGAAAATTGGGAAAACAAAATAAGAAAATGAAAAGGAAAGTGAAGTGAAATTAATAAATTTTCATTTATTAATTCTCTCTTGTTAATATTATTGCAATGGACAAATAAGATGGGGTGAATTAGTTGTTACCAAAAGCATAAACCTCAGACTCTTAAATCTCAAAACCCTCTAACTTGTGTACCGTTAAATCTGATATAAATAAATGGACTATGAAACATGCATGCATATACAAATCAGAAACATATCCACACAATTTGATACATGGCTTTTATCGTGGAAACCCTGCTAGGGGAAAAGTCACAGTGGGGTTAATTACCCACAATAAGAAAATACCATGTTAGAAGTATAACCTTATTACAATATATTGGGAATGTACATGCATTCAGGCTCAATGCCTAGAGCTCACTGCTTAAATGAAAATCATTGGGTTACAACCTTGAGGAAGGCTCACTTCCTTACAATATGATCACTATAATGATCCATACATTTTTGTGAACTGTGTAAGCGACATTTACCTCATGTCTGATACAACTCCAATGTAGCACAATGCAGGTCTTTGTTCAACCCCTTGTTGAAACACTTTTCATTCCCACTAAATCAAGATCTCCCTTTGCTAGCCACCTCTAGCATCCGTATTCTCGATCTGCACCTTGAATTTCCACTAATTCATCATTTTATACCAAGCACTAGGTCGACAAAAACCTAATTCACCATTTCTTCAATCAGTGTGCCAAATTTCATGATTAATCTCTCTCTGACTGCTAAATCATAGCCAACACCTAGTGGTATCCTAAATTTTAATAATTTAGAAGTCCCAATCTATTATCAAGAAGCATATTTCTCCATACTAAAAAAGATCGAAGGAAGGAAGCTTTATGACACCAATAAATAGAACTAACTAATTGAAGCATTCAAAAAATGCTGGAATTTAGACCTGCTACAAAGATGATGCCGACAGAGGCTAAAGATGGTCAAATTTTAAAAATCTAAAACCGACCCAGTTTGGGCAATCAAATTTCCTAGCTTCAGCAAAAATCTTAGCTTTTCACAATGTGTTTTGGATTTTTGACCAAAGCCAAATCCAAAAGTTAGGTAGTTATTTTTTAGTTAGTTTAGTGCTTTTTCAAATATTTTGTAATACTTGGGTTGTGTCTTTTCACCTTAAAGAGGTGTGAAAGCCACTCAAACACATATATATACATAATATAAAATTTAAAGAGAGGAATAAAATATAATAAAATTTCACATATTTGGATAGTTTTTAATCAACAAGTATAAACATAGACCTGGATGTACTATTTTTTCAAAATCAATAAAGATAAGTCCTTTTTCTTTCACATGTGTAATAGTTTCATTATCATTTTA
>MU225206.1:1745575-1776460 GCA_018584345.1 Thuja plicata
AAGTGTGCTAAGATAGATATATAAGGTATATCTATGTATGTGTCAGATTTTGTAATTGTTTTCAATTTTTGTCCTTAATCATGATGTTTTGAAATCAGTTATACATGACTCCATACCCTAGGATTGAGCACTGGTCTATTTTTGTTCAGTGAGATGACTGTCAATCATTTAAATCAAAATCTTTACTTTCAATTTTGGTCTATTTCAGTAAAAGTTACAGTGAATATTTTCTGTAATTCCACCAGTAACTAGCTTGAATAATTCAGTGATTTCATTATTCTAAAAGCTGTTAAGGGTATTCCCGCCCGAGTTTGTGGAACTCAAAGTGCAGAAGGTTTCAAAACCTTGTTTCTGTTGTTCTATTCTATGCTGAATCAGTGTTAGGGATAAATAGAGTGAACCCTTGAAGGGTATTTATATATCAGCAAGAAAAGGAACCAACACTCCCAATGAGTTCATTATTTGAATTTTCATTTGGAAATCATACTAAAGGTGATAAATGTGTGTTTGGTGCTTTATTTCTCATAGTGTCTTTGGTATTATTTGAAAATAAAAGATCTTCATAGTTTAGAGTTAGTTGGTTTCATTTCTATGCATGTTGCCTACAAAAATTTAAGTATTAGAGTTTGAAAATCACCTTAATACTCTTATTGATGTATTGGGTTGCCAAAGCTTGGGCCCTCATGGGGTCTGCCTTGATGGCATCTATAATCTCACCAAGGTTTTTTTGTTTCACGTTTCAAACCCCTCCCATGTTGAGGGTATCCTTAAAAATGGGCCCCGGTTTGTTTGGTTTTCCTTGCTTCTTTTCCAACCATGGTCATGAGACTTTACTACCTTGAATGAGAAAAATCTTAAGGTCTTTGTCTGAATAGAGTTTTTGGGTTTTCCCTTTCATTTTGTTGTTCCTGCAAACTATTTCCCAAACTCTTGGTAGAGTGTTTTGCATGGAGGCAGACCATTTTTTCATACTCGTCCCCAAAAAGGGGTTTGTGTTGTAGTTGATTTATCTTACGACCTAAAGGAGGACATTCATATTTAGGTGGGTGGTTAATGTTTCTCCCAAAGAGTGCTTTATTTGAATTTGCATTTGGAAATCATAGTAAAGGTGATAAATGTGTGTTTGGAGATTTATTGCTCATAGTTTCTTTGGTATTGTTTGAAAATAAAAGACCTTCATATTTTAGGGTTAGTCGGTTTCATTTCTATGCATGTAGCCTACAAGAATTTAATAATTTGAGTTTGAAAATCACCTTAATACTCTTATTGATGTATTGGGTTTCCAAACCCTGGGCCCCTCATGGGGTCGACATTGATGGCACCTAGAATCTCACCAAGTTTTTTTTATGTTTCACTTTTCAAACCCCTCCCATGTTGAGGGTATCCTTTAAAATGGGCCCTAGTTTGTTTGGTTTCCTTGCTTGTTTTCCAACCATGGTCATGAGACTTTACTTCCTTGAATAAGAAAAATATTAAGGTCCTCGTCCGAATAGAGTTTTTAGGTTTACCCTTATCTTGTTGTTGTTCCTCCAAACTATTGCCCAAACCCCTGGTAGGGTAGTTTACATCGAGCTAGGACATTTTTTCATACTCATCCCCAAAAAAGGATTTGTGTTGAAGTATATTTATCTTGTAACCTAAAGGAGAACATTGATATTTAGGTGGGTGGTTAATGTTTCTCCCAATGAGTTCTTTATTTGAATTTGCATTTGGAAATCACAGTGAAGGTGATAAATGTGTGTTTGGCTCTTTATTTCTCATAGTGTCTTTGGTATTGTTTAAAAAAAAGACCTTCATAATTTAAGGTTATTTGGTTTCATTTCTATGCATGTAGCCTAAAACAATTTAATAATTAGAGTTTGACAATCACCTTAATACTCTTATTGATGTATTGGATTGTCAAAGTCTAGGCCCCTCATGGGGTCCGCCTTGATGGCATCTAGAATCTCACCAAGGTTTTTTTGTTTCACTTTTCCTTTCCCCTCCCATGTTGAGGGTATCCTTAAAAATAGGCCTTGGTTTGTTCAATTTTCCTTGCTTATTTTCCAACCATGGTCATGACACTTTACATCCTTGAATGAGAAAAATATTAAGTTCCTCGTTTGAATAGAGTTTTTGGGTTTACCGTTGTCGTGTTGTTTTTTCTGCAAATTATTGCCCAAACCCTTGGTAGGGTGATTTGCATGGAGCCAGACTATTTTTTCATAATCATCCCCCCAAAAAGGTTTGTTTTGAAGTTGATTTATCTTCCGACCTAAAGGAGACCATTGATATTTAGGTTGGTGGTTAATGTTTCTCTCAACGAGTGCTTTATTTGAATTTTCCCAATACATTCTATCATTCTCAATCCCTTGAGCATAAAATTAAGGATTGTCGTTTAGTTGTTCCTAGAATAAAGTCCCCAAAAAAGGAAACAACCCCCTCATTCTTCTAAGGGTGCTAGAACATATGAAGGGTGGACTATGGTGGTTCACAATGGAAAGCTCGCCTTGAATTTACTTCGTAGTATCCAAATGGTTCTTCTTTGTAACTGTCAGTACAAGAACTAAATCAACCTAAGTTGTCACCGAAGCATTTGGTTGAATCTCTCATTTTAAACCCTAAATAGAAAGGGTATGTTTTGGTTGAGGGTGGCTCCCATTTTGTGTGGGTTCACACTCTTCAATTTTATTTAGTGGTTTATACTCAACCATCTTCTTTACGCCACTCTTGTAGCACTCTTGGGCGAGAAGATTTTAGTGAAGGGAGTCTTGAAAAAAGTTGAGTGATTCTAGGGGAATCCTACTCAAGTTTTCGTCCAGCCTTAGATTTCCTATAGAATAGATTCTCCTCTCTTGGGGATGAGGATGACATGCAGGTGTTTGACTCATGAATTACATCTCATGGAATGTAAGAAGTATAATATACCTCACAAGGAGGTATTATGTTAGGGATACTCATCAACATTTTTTTGGTCTTGATTTTATTTATCTTCAAGCAGTTAAAATTACTATGTTCATGCCAAATGTTGCATGTCCTGTTATTTGGCTTCTCAGCAAGAACATGGTAGAGGAGGCATTTCTACTCTCATTTCTTCTTGATGGCATTATTCTATTGTTGATCATGGGTTTGATCCCATGTAGAGGGTATTGTGGGTCCTCATGTAAGTCAAAAATCATTCTTTTACGATCATTAATATCTATGCTCCCAATGATGTTGAAATATCTCAGTTGCGATGTTGGGTTGTTCATTCTTTGCCACCTAGAACTTGGATTATGTGTGGGGATTTCAATATGGTTGAGGTGGATTCTAACAAAGAAGGCATTTTTCCTTTTATATGGATAGTCAAAGAATGTAAGGTCTAGTTTTACATGCGCAATAAACTAGGCATTTTTGACCTAAATATCAATTGTCGTCACTCTACTTGTATCTAGCACACTTGGTGAAAATTTTGAGATGGTCTTGAAAAAAAATTAAAATACTTGATTGTGCCATGATCTCCACTCAAAATTTTTTTCCTTTAGTGAAAATTAAGATTTACATGTCCTACCTCTTTCTAAGGTTTCTTTGTCAGATCACTACCCCATCAAGTTTGACATTGAATGGAAGATAGCTCATATGCATCCCTCTAAAACACAATTTTCATTGAACACATCATTTTTGAATCATCAACCCATGATAACCCACATTGAATGGGTATAGAATATTGATCCCACACCCACTCAGCCAACTAGTTGGATTTCTTGGTGGAATGATACCATCTCTTGCACTGCATGGTTTCTCTATATTTATGGTAGCCACTTGGCCTTGTACTGCTAATGATATTATGATGCAAAAACCCAAGATTTGTGTGTTTCTTATGAAGTTATAAATTCAAGTCCTTTCTACCTTCACTTGCAGGTTACGGTTTCTCAACTCTGCCACCAAAAACAAATTATGAATCATCATTTTTCTAGAGGATCTCAGATCAAGGATAGACTTAATTGGATTAAAGTGGGTGGCCGAGCTTATAGATATTTTTTCTAACTCTTAGAGATCATATTTCCTCTCCTGGTATTAAACATGGGTAAGTGCACAAAGATTGGGAACCAAAAAGGGGTATAATATGCCACTTTTTTCTAAAATTAGCAAACTCTAAACTTCAACAAGAAATTGAGGATAGTTAGACTCAAAATTTCAAAATGTGACAAAAACAACAGTTGTTCTACTCCGAATCTAGTTTCTAAACTACTAATGTATTTTAGAAATGGTGGAGATTAAGGCCCTCTAAAAGGGGGAGCACAAAAAGTGGTCCTATTTTTTGTGAAAAAATATAACATAGCGTCTGGTGTCCTCCCCCTAAAATGTTAACTTTAAAAAAAAAAACTTAATCACTTAAGTGAGAAATTAGCTAACACCACCTAGTTTATCCTGGATATTTCTACTAATTGTTTGATGAAAGTATTTTTTTGCAATTTTTCAAAGTGGACACATCCTGAAAACGTGAAATTTTTGTGTAACCCCCTAGAAATCGTTGAAAACTAATCAAAAATCAAATTTATTTTTTTAAAGTGTGTAGAATGGAGTCTAATTTCTTAAAATGCAATTTGTTTCAAAATTAGATGAACAAGAAAAAACCTATGCCCAAATGAATACACGTTGGTTTTCGACAAAATATAGACATACTTACAAAAGAAATTAGAGATGAAAAGCTTAACATAATTAGAATTCAAAATAAATTATATGGTTAGATAGTTAACAAAGAGATCTACAATATCATGTCGTCTGATTTTATCATTATTGAGCCACATGCAAACCTGATGGAGAGCACACAAGAAAAAATGTTTTTTTTTTAATTTTTACTGGAAAACATGTCTCAGACCTATTTGAATCATCCAAGCCTTTGGGTTGGATCTCCAACACAAATCCAAGCCTTAAGCTTGCTAAAATTTAATGTAGTTAAAAGCACGCATGCGCTATAGCGCTTTGTAAATTTATGGTTTACATAGCGCGTATGCCCTATAGCGCATGCGCACTATAGCGTGTGTGCACCATAGCGCGTACGCGCTATGTAAACCATAAAAAAATTCTTAAGGGATGGAGATACAAAAAATGAGAAGGTGAGAGAGAGAGAGAGAGAGAGAGAGAGAGTTCTGAAGTTGTGTGTGTTGTTGGTTCTTTTTTACGTTGTGTTAACTGGAAGACAACCTTTTCAATTTGTAACGGATCTTTAAGAGTAGCCAACTCCAAATAGTTCACAATAGAATGAAAAGGACCAACTAATAAGGATGCGGATCCATCCTTCTATGCTTTAGGTTCTGGAAAACCAAGGGGTGGACACTCTTCAACACCTTCAAATATTGAGTAAGGCATCAATTAGGCAGAGATATCACAAGGGCTCAACACGACCAGCAGATACTAGGTAACTGGCTAATCACCTGTTGAACATCGACCTTGAAGTGGAGCATGAGATTGGTACAACATGACAAACCAAATAAAACATCAGATACATCAGATTTTATATTTAAAATGCAGAATATAGCCAAGACTTAACTGAAAATGCATCAATACAAAAGATACTAATCACTGGCTAGTGCTTTATCCATGGGAAATATCCTTTAACCAAAGTCAGAAATAGAGTAATCAACTTTTGTCAGAGATTCCAAGCCATAAAGACAATAAATCCAGATCAATACTCCTTATAAGAATCCTTCTGTAGATAACCAAATGAATTTATGTCACATTTACAACATCATTTAATCTGATCCTAGATCAGAATTAGAGAATGATAACATATACATAGATAAACTCTATGCAAAGAATCAGAAAACTCATAATTCATAAGACTGACACTAAGGAGAAATTTTAAACTGGAACATTTCTGATATTAAGCATGAAGAATCATATTCTATTCTATCTGAAACAAAACTAGTACAATCTATAAACTATATCGCTAATGGAACCAAGCAAAACTGGAAGATCCTGGAGTTAAGCACAGCTTGAAACTCACTGTGGAGGCCAAGAATTTGGAACCCCTCTACAATCCAGAAAATGGGAATATTTCAGAAGAGAGACCATTCCTCATTCCTCCTTGCACAGACACCTGTCCATTCCCCAATATATTTGAAACAGCCCCTTTCTTCAACTGTCAAAGTTTGATTTGATCTGCAACATATCTCCTTTATTTTTCCTTTGAAACTTCCCTCAAAAACCTTCTATGAAAGCCTTTGCAATCCAATTTTATGCCTTTGAGAATAAAACATTTCAAATTTTTTCTCATCATTAAAATGTTTGTTTTATTTGCCTTGCATTTTGAATATTTTTATGCTATGTTCTGTCTCTCAAATTTACAACTGCACATTAATCTGGTGTTTCCTGCACTCTAATTTAATACCCTATGCAATATTTATCTATACTTGCACTTTATAATATTTCTTTCATACTCCCGTGGTGTGTGCATGTAGTATATTTATCACTTATCCTTATCATTTTAACCTTTCTTTTCACATTAATCCTTCATTTTCCTTTATTTTTGCACTGCCTTTTACCTTCCTTTAATTCTCTTTGTTTACAACTCCACCAAAAATTGCCATGTGTCGTACTCTGATTTGTTCTGCAAGTCCACCTAGCTACCTATGTCATCTACCCTGCTTGGGCCTGCCACCTATCCAAGCACCACGTGTCACGTAGCCTTAATTTCTTAATGGTTATCCTCCTTGCATCTTTCCCTTTGAGCCATTAAGTGAACCATCAATTTTCTCCTCCTCGGGATCTGCACCCATCTGACAGGTCTCTGCAGGGTGCTGCCACATCACCACCACCTTGTCTGTCTTGTTATCATCTGGCTGTCGGCACTGCCACGTGTCGCATAGGCGTAATGGCTTATACCCCATATCTTGATCATCTTTCCATTAAGCCATCCATCGATCTCATTCACCTGCCATGTCATCTCTGCGGCCCTGCCAAAATTATTTTTTCTTCCTCCGTCATCTGTCTACCTGGCACATGCCCAGAGCCAGTTTTTGTGCATCTACATCTAAAATATTAGGGCCCACCACATCATTCATTCCTCCAGCCAAGGGGTCTTCATGTGGTCCTCTTGGCTCTTATTCATATCAATGTGTAAGCGCTTTACTATAAAAACATCCATAAAGTTCACAACGCCATGCATGTGGGACATTTCAAATTATTTGCTTTTAATCAATATGCAGGCTTCCATCTTTGTCCATTTCATAGACCTCATGCTTGCTTTCGCAGCCTCTTTGGCACTCTCCTCCTTATATCTTCTTCACTGACTAGAGGCACTGTGTTCGAATCATGATCTTGTGCACTCTATAGAGAAGTTGTGTTCATTTTTATTCTTCTTCTTAGTCATGGCACTCCTTGTGGAGAAGACAGTGATGGGGAGAGAGTACAAGGTTAAAGACTTGTCCTAGGCTGATTTTGGTCCAATGGTGCTCGATCTGGGCGAAGTTGAAATGCCTGGACTCATGAATTGCAGGGCCGAGCTTGGTCCTTCACATCCATTCAAGGGATCTCGAATTACGGGATCCCTTCATATGTCCATCTAGACGGCGGTTCTCATCAAAACCCTTATTGCTCTTGTAACTAAGGTCAGATGGTGCTCCTGCAATATCTTCTCTACTCAGGACCATGTTGCAGAAGCCATTGCATGTGACAATGCATTTGTGTTTTCCTGGAAGGGAGAAACACTCCAGGAATACTGGTGGTCTATAAAGAGGGCTTTGGAGTGGGGTCCCGGTGGTGGCCCAAATCTGATTGTTGATGAAGGAGGGGATGCCACCCTTCTAATTCACAAGGGGGTCTGTGTTTTCAATCAATATGCAGGCTTCCATCTTACTACATAGCCCTCCATTGGTTGCGCAGACTTGTTGGTTGACCCATCACGCATTCCCCTTTGGAAACTGATGTGCAGGCTATGAAAACATATCTCTGAGGCATTCTTTTAAACAATCCACATGTGTTGTGTGTGAATCCACTTGCCAAAACACTTTCTTGTGATGTTATGTGGTCATTTGATATATTGTACACCCTTCTTTTGGTCTGGCCTTGCAAACTTCAAAACATCATCTCGTGTGAAGCCTTTGTGGGAAACATTCCTATCAAAGCACTTTGCTTAAAATTTTTATAAAGCATCTCACTCAAACATGCGCAACTTCATTTTGCATTTTATGCATTTGCTTGGAGTTTTGAAAATATTGCATAGCCCTTCATTCTTCATCCACTTGCGGAGTGCATTGTTATTAAACTTCACAGTTTCAATAGCTGGAGAGTCAAAAAGGAAGGCCAACTCCCTTAGCCAATCCAGTATTTTCCATCACCAAATCCCTTAGCCGTTGAAAAGTTGTGAACCAGTCTGGAGTTCAGAGGGATAGAAAGAATTATTGCTCAAATCCAGTCGAATCGCCCCAAAAAATTAATTTGGGTATTGGCCCTTCCAATTTATTATTATATAAATAAGACCATGACCAATAGCTAAGAATACTTCAAACTGATTAAATCTCCAATGATAATTGTAATCTCTCCTGTGATTTCCCAATTGTATGAGATGTCAATAGACCGTAGGTTGATGAGATATTTTATGTCGCTTGCAAGAGTTCTACTGATATTTATATTTGATAAATTCACTGAGGAAATATGAAGACCTATGCAATTGAATCCATTCCAAATGGACTCACAAGGATCTATATCAATTCAGTTTAGGGGTGCAGAATTCTTATTATAACTTGAGTACCGTGAGGATCACAACTTTTGAAAATGAAAATTTGACAACCCAATAAAATTGTGTTTGTACTTGGCCCTTCAAAAATAGCAAATCATCTAGTGATTCTCTACCATTGGATGTGAAGGTATTTCTTCATGCATACAACATACAAAACCATCCCCTTCATCATGAATGTGGCCTAGCATAAAACACTGATCTACAAAATTGGCCTCTCGGAGAAGCTTATTGCTATAGAATGTTCCAAATGCATAAACTGCCTCTAGAATTACCCTTAAAAACTAACTGTATTTCATCAAGGGACCCCGACACCTGGCATAGTGATTCATTCCAACACAATGAGGATGTGTTTTGAAATACTTTGTCTAATAAAAAATCGGGTGCAAGATATCTATGATCAAACATGGCCATTCTGGAACATTGTGACAATTTTAGACGTACAAACATAATAAATTGTCTCCAGAATCATCTTGTGAAACATAGCAAACAAATGGTTGGATCCTTGAAACCTTCCAAAATAACACACCCTCATGCATTGAAAATAGAAAACCAACTTACTCATCATGACCATCAATTTTGCATCAAGATATTAACATGAAAAGTCAACCTCTTGGATGACTAGTCATTTAGCTCACAGAAAACTGAATAAAATCCATATGGTTTTGACTTCAGAAAGACATCAAATGAAGCTCTTAGAATATGAACACCTGGACATTGATTCATTTTCATATAATGGATATGATTCTTCCACTGGCGTGCTCCAATAACTAACTGGTCAATCAATACAACTCCTCAAAGTCAGCCTCTTACCAACTTTCAGAATTTAAAACCAGTGACTACATAAAACTGATTTGGAATTCACTGAGAAAACTAACCAAATGGATTGGCACATGTCTGCAAATATTCATGGGAGATATTTTTCATGATTATTATATATGGGAGCATTCAATTTTCCATTCTATTGAACCAGATACAAATTGTGGGACCCCAAAGTACGATAGTTTATAACTTCTACATCTTACACTCAGAGAAACAACATAAATTGCAAATAAAAGAGCTTGGGAAAATCTGTCATATGAATCCATAGGATTCTGAAAATGGAAATGGTGATTCTCTCTAATGCCTACAACACCTCATAATAATCCTTATGTCATGAAAGTTAATCTGTCCAAAGATACAAGCCTGCAAAGTAGGTCATTTGATATAATCAGGAAATGTGCAAAATGCATATTTAAGTGAACACCTCCAAATGACCCTCTTCAAAACACATCAAATCTAACATCTAAAAGTTGTAACCCATTATATTTAGTCCATGATAGGTTTTTCACATGTTCCCCAATCGGTATCTCATACAAATCATTAGGTCTCATTTTACTTGCACTCCAATTAGGCCTCTTCAAAAAGTTTTTTAGGGGTACTCACCTTGCCTTAGAGAAAATTTTAAACTGGTCACTCCAAATTTGTGCCAAATTTGAGAGTACCAATAGTGGCTCTTTCTGGGGACGCATGCCCCTTGCGGGCATGTAGAGAATCTAAAATCTCTTGGTGAAGCAGACCACTCAAAATCAATCAGACCTCTTCTCTTGACTTCCCAAAACTAGGTTCCTTATTGAAAACACAAAACACCTAACACACAACTGCAACCAAAGCGGCTACATGACATGTACATTATTTACAAATGGCCAAAAACCATCAAACTGAAATCACTGCTTACCCCTATCAAATACTTGATTCTCATTTCCATGGATCAGAGGTAAGTGATACTTATTACTTCTGGCAACATGATCCAACATACTGCCCAATACCTTCAACATGTCAAATAAAAAATAATCAGCATCTTCACTGTCATTAGGTGCTTGGAAATCACCCAAGTACTCAAAACACTAATCATTATGTAACACAAAATTATCACTCTTTACCACCACTGACAAGGTAAAAAATAAAATATTCCAGCTCATTTACATGGCTGGAATCAAACATATTTTGGATGTTATTTTGCACAAAATAATGAATCCCAGTCATAACACCAACTTGCAAACTATCCATATAAAAACTTGATTGCACAGTATTGGAGACATCTTACTGATCAGAACTTTCACCAGCACCCTACAATTCTGAAAATGTATCTTCAAGTAACCACTCATTTACCATTTGCAAATCTGAAAAATATACATGTAGATATTTCACTCTTCTTAAGGTAGTAATCAATATTATGATGTATACAAGAATCATCCATACAAAACTCATCAAAATCTAAATCCACACCAGCATATGAGTCATCATATTCATCATACTTGACATAATCAAATTTCTCACAGTCATGCATTTCCATCTTGCACATTGTTTGCCTCGGAAGTAGGAAAAATAAAGTAAGCATATTCTTCACACTTCACACCCATTAACATGTCATCATTGTCAAAACAAATATTGACTGGGTATTACGAGGTGGATTCTACATTTGGAGCATACCTTTGAAAATCAGTAGCCAATAGTTTTGATATTCTTTTACTACTTAGGTGGCATTAAACTTCATTCTCATGGCCTTTAACCTCTCCCTTACTGCTGCAAATATCTTCCTTATTTGAAATAAGGACAACAAATTCTTGGCTCATATCATCTTGGGAAAAAGAATCATCACAACCACTATCAGCCACATCATTATCATTCTCTTTCTGTCCACAAAACTCTTCCCTAAACCGAGACAATAAATCTGCACTACCATGTTGATAATAAAACAAATCTATGAATCCAATGGAAACATCTGCAACTAGAGATTCATCCTTGACATCTTGACATTCACTTACTTCACTATCAGCATCATAATTAGCATTGTTAGCACAACTAGATTCAACATTATCAGTACTTTTAGATTCAGATTCTTCAAACTCATCTATCCATTTTTTAACAAGTTCAATACCTTCCTCTCTACATGATGCAGACCAATTTACTGATTTAGGCATACAAAGCTCTAAGAACAAATAAAAATATGTATACTCTTGAATTTCAACACCTTCTGGAAGCTTATCGTATGTAGAGGAAAACCTTTCATAAAACACATGTATTGATTCCTCTTTTCTTTCTCCTAAATGTGTTCTCAAAAAAACTACGGCTTCCTCTTGGATTCTTTTATTAAATAGTGCAATATCCTTTTGGATTTCTTCAAGATCTGTTGAATAAGCTTTTGATCTAGGCAGCATATCTTGATCTATTGAAATAGGAGACTCCATTGAACTATTTAATCAACAATACACCCTATCTTTCACCAAATTTTTATCCAACTATGTAATCATTTTTTTCACATAACATCATAACATACTTCTAATTTTGATGACTAAAAATGTAAAAACAAGAAGTATGAAAGAAACTTAAAATCTATTTTCCTTCTTTTAGTGATTTCTTCACCTAGTAAGGAACCAAATTATTTCATAAAACTTTGAGGAATACCTAGAAAAATTCTTTTCCTACTGTCATTCTCTATTTATATCTGATTTGGTCCTTTAACCACTCAATCTTTGAGCACCCTCTAAATCCTTGCCACAAGTGTTTCCAATTGATCATCAAATTTCTTTATTAAATGCACACTGGAGCAAAGATATTTTATAGTCGCTACTCACTACTGTGAGTATGTATAGAACATTAATAGAACATGGACAAGTTGGGATTCAAGAAAAGATAGCAGACTTTCAGCCAGTCAATAGGATTTGACACACTTTCACAAAGAATGCATTTAGAATTTCTTTCAACAACAACAACAACCAGGCTGACAGTTATGATCTGAAGAACTTTAAGATTTACAAACATTAAGAACTCTATCCTTAAATGGATATAGTGGAAAATTATTGGATCAATAAACAAACAGGCCAGGAGTGTAGCTCAACTTGATAAACCTGAATCATTTATGACAATATAAAACTAGAGACTCTTTGAAAGGTTTTGCAATACTATTTAAATCTCTAGCCAATATATTCACCATTTTGTTGGTTCTTTTTTGTGCTGTGATAACTGGACAACAACCTTTTCACTTTGCAATAGATCTTTAAGAGTATCCAACTCCAAATAGTTCACAATAGAATGAAAAGGACCAACTAACAAGTATGTGGATCTATCCTTCTACACTTTAGGTTCTTCAAAACCAAGGGGGGACACCCTTCAACACCTTCAAATATTCAGTTTGGCATAAATTATGCAGAGATCTCACAAAGGCTCAACATGACCAGGAGATACTAGGTAACCGGCTAATCACCAATTGAATCTCAACCTTAAAGTGGAGCATGAGATTGGTACAACACCACAAACTGCATAAAACATTAGATACATCAGATTTTATATTTAAAATGAAAAATATAGCCAATACTTAACCAAAAATGCATTAGTACAGAAGATACTAATCACTAGCCAGTGCTTTGTCCCTAGGCAATATCCTTTAACCAAAGTCAGAAATACAGTAATCAACTTTTGTCACAGATTCCAAACCATAAAAAAAAAAAATCCAGATCAATACTACTTATAAGAATCCTTATGTAGACAACCCAATGAACTTATGTCACATTTATAGCATAATTTAATCTGATCCTAGATCAGAACTGGAGAATGATAACATATACATAGATAAACTCTATGAAAAGAATAAAAAAACTCAGAATTCATAAGACTGACACTAAGGAGAAATTTGAAATTGGAATTCACATATTACGTATGAAGAATCACATTACTATACACAAATTTGCAATCAGACATATATCATTTCAATAAGATGAAAAGACCAATGAAATTCTATTCTATCTGAAACAAAAATAGTACAATACATAAAATATATCCCTATTGGAACCAAGAAAAACTAGAAGCTCCTAGAGTTAAGCACCGATTGAAACTCACTATGGAGGCCAAGAATTTGGTACCCCTCTACAATCTAGAAAATCAGAATATATCAGAAGAGAGACCATTCCTCATTCCTCCTTGCAAAGACACCTTTCCATTCCCCAAAATATCAGAAATTGCCCCTTTCTTCAACAGTCAAAATTTAATTTGATCTACAACATATCTCCTTTGTTTTGTCTTTAAAACTTCCCTCCAAAACCTTATGTGAAAGCCTTTGCAAACCAATTTTATGTCTTTGAGAATAAAACATTTCAAATGTTTTCTCCTCATTAAGTTATAGTTTTATTTGCCTTGCATTTTGAATATTTTTATGTTATGTTCTGTCTAATATTATGTGCAGTTTTGAAAGGAATTATTTTTCTCAAATTTACAATTGCACATTAATCTGGTGTTTCCTGCACTATAATTTAACACCTTGTGCAATATTTATCTATACTTGCAATATATAATATCTCTTTCATACTCCCGTGTTCTGTGCATAATATATTTATCACTTATCCTTATCATTTTAACCTTTCCTTTCACATTAATCCTGCATTTTCCTTTATTTCTACACTGTCTTTTACTTGCCTTTAATTCTCTTTGTTTACAACTCCACTAGAAATTGCCATGAGTCATACTCTAATTATTTCTGCAAGTCCACCCAGGTGCCTATGTCATCTTCCCTTCCTGGGTGCACCACTTATCCAAGCACCATGTGTCGCACAGGCTTAATCACTTAATGGTTATCCTCCTTGCATCTTTCCCTTTAACCCATTAAGTGAATCGTCGATTTCCTCCTCCTCAGGATTTGCACCCATCTCATAGGTCTCTCCAGCGTGTTGCCACATCACCACCACCTTGTCTATCCTATTTTCACCCAGTCATCATCACCTTCACGTGTCGCGCATGCATAATAGCTTATACCCCAGATCTTGCTCATCTTTTCATTAAGCCATTAAGTTGGTCATCGATCTCATTCACCTCAGGAAACATGCACAATTTGTATTATCTGATGTCACCTCACTTGCCATGTCATCCCTGTGAGCCCCACCAAAATCATTTTTTCTTCCTCTGTCATATTGGTAGACACGATTACCAAGGCACCATTGCGCACACACCCAGAGCCTCCAAGTTCTTTCTTCAAATTACCTACTAAGCGTTCTGGTATATAAAAATTGAATATTTCCACTTTGCAATACATGTGGGACTAAGTTTTTTGAATTTTTTAATTTTTCTGTGCATCTGCATCCAAAATATTGGGGCCCACAACATCAGTCATTCCTCTAGCCAAGGGGTCCACCTGTGGGCCTCTTGGCTCTTATTCATATCAATGTGTAAGCGCTTTACTACAAAAACATCCATAAAGTTCACCACGCCATGCATGTGGGATGTTTCAAATACTTTGTTTTTAATCAATATGCAGGATTCCCTCTCTGTCCATTGTGTAGACCTCATTATTATTTTTGCGGCCTCTTTGGCACTCTCCTCCTTATATCTTCTTCACTAACTAGAGGCACTGTGTTTGAATTGTGATCATGTACACTCTGTATAGAAGTTATGTTCATTTTTCTTCTTCTTATTATTCATGGAGCTCCTTGTGGATAAGACGGTGATGGGGAGAGAGTACAAGGTTAAAGACTTGTCGCAGGATGATTTTGGTCGAATGGAGCTCGATCTGTTGAAGTTGAAATGCCTAGACTCATGGCTTGCAGGTCCGAGCTTGGTCCTTCACAGCCATTTAAGGGAGCTTGAATTATGGGACCCCTTCATATGACCATCTAGATGGTAGTTCTCATAGAAACCCTCATTTATCTTGGATCTGAGGTCAGATGGTGCTCCTGTGATATCTTCTCTACTCAGGACCATGCTACAATAGCCATTTCTAGTGACAGTGCATCTGTGTTTGCCTAGAAGGGAGAAAGACTCCACGAATACTGGTGGTGTATAGAGAAAGATTTGGTGTGGGGTCCCGGTGGTGGCCCAGATCTGGTTGTTGATGATGGAGAGGATGCCACCCTTCTAATTCACAAGGGGGTTTGTGTTTTTAATCAATATGTAGGCTTCCATCTTACTATGCAGCCCTCCATTGGTTGCGCAGACTTCTTGGTTGACCCATCGCACAATCCCCTTTGGAGACTCATGCACATGCTATGAAAAAATATCTCTAAGGCATTATCTTAAACAATCCACATGTGTTGTTTTTTCTTCCACTTGCCAAAACACTTTCTTGCGATGTTATGTGGTCATTTGATATATTGTACAGCCTTCCTTTGGTCTGCCCTTGCAAACTTCAAAACATCATCTCTTGCGCAAGCTTTGTGGGAAATACTCCTGCCAAAACACTTTTCTTGAAAGTTTTGATGACATTAATTTTCCATTAGTATGCAAACAACACTTTCGGTAAAGATACACCGAAAGACAGGACAAAGATCAAACTAAAAATCAGATATAAAGAGATCACCGAAATGGCTAAGTACAAAGAGAACTAACGACACAACTTTGTGTGTATATCAAAAATGCAAAATCAAAAGGATAGATAGGAACCTGACAGAGGAAGCCAATGTGCATGATATAGTGCGACCCGAGAGATAGTTAAAGAGAAAACCAAGAGAACATTTCAAGCAAGGAACCTGAAAGACAGTCAACTAATTTTAGAGCATAACCGAATGTTAGAAACTGAAAGTCAATTGCAGCCCACAAAAAGTGGATTTGACTTCCACGTCAGATAAAATAGTCTCATTCTATTTATAGAATCTTGATTTGTTTTTAAAACCATTTCTTTAGGGACAAGAAACATGAATTTAAGTGCTTTAATGAGTCTAACAAATTTAAAACTCATAGACTAGGAGATCTAGGTAAAGTTGTAAACCTGATCTTAGAGTTAACATAGTTTTTTGTGAAACTTGATGAAGTCAATCCATCTTATAAATAGATGATGAAATCATTCATAATATATGTGTGAATATAGAAGAGAGGATGAATGAAGCCTACGAGCACATCTAAGGATCAGATTGAAAGTTTCAAGAACCAGAACAATAAAAGGTAAATTTGATTAGCAAGAACCAAGAATAGAGGCTACCGAGAATCAGAGGTATTATTCAATCACACTAGGTGATAATATTATTCATGTAAACTTAAATAGATCTGTATCAGCAATAGGAGATTTCATATACCAGGTCAAATTGTATTTTTATATCATTCTAACAAGTGAAGCAGAGTGTAAAAATCCTTTCAAGGAAGGTGGATTTAACAGTCCAACTATAAATCTCTTAACGGAGTGCACACTCAATAGTGTTGCTAAAGCTCTTAACCGAGTAGACTTTAACAAATCTCCATAGATACTCTTAACTGGGTAGATCATCAAAAGTGATCAAATTGTAAGCCTTAACTAGCCCCTTCCAATCTGTAGATAGTGAAGATTTTATGGGTGCCATCCCCACCGCAGTTTTTACTTCCTAACAGTGTTGTGTCAATTACTTTCATGAATGTTTCTATGAATGTTCACATGTATGTTAAGTTTATGAATTGATATGTCTTACATCAAGATAGTATAGATCAGATGGTTGGATAAACAATTGATCACACAAAAGTTAATTGATTAAAAGATACAAAATTTTTAGAGGTACTGATTCACCCCTCCCCTCTTAGTACACACTTCCCAGTAATTCCAGCAATTAGTATCATAGCTAATTCTATTCTTTGGAAAATATTAAATGCTTAAGAGAAAAGATCATACAATGGATAAGTACAAACTTGAAAAAAATATTGAAAATAAGAAGCTAGAAATTCAGATGTTCTATGAGCAGTATAAAGAAGCTAGAATCAATATGAGACAGTTGTTAGATGAAAGAAAGATTATGGCATCTTATTGTAATGAGATAGATTATCATGAGGAAGAGATACCAGATTTCTTTGAGTCTTTAGGATCAACTACAAGCAAAGCATCAGATACATCAGAAGAAAGTATCACAAGCCTAACTGAAATCAATCAACATTTGGCTGGACAAGTGAAATCTTTGCAAATCGGTCAAGAGACACAGATGGTAAGAATGATTGATGTAATGAACAATGCTAGACAAGCTGAGAAAGAAAGAACACTAGCTATTGATGATAGAAGAAAGATTACAGAAAAGCTACAAGAAAAGGATTCTGAAATACAAAGACTTATAACACATCACCATAAGATCACAAATCAGATTATTCTTATGAGTCAAGAGGAAAATAGAATAAATGTTGAACTCATTGAAAGAATAGAAGCTATTAGTGAGCTAAGGGATGAGAATGAAAAGTTGAAACATGAAATAAGAATTCAGCAGCAGCATAATAAAATTATCAAGAAAGTTGAAGAAAGAAATAAAAGAATGGATGATTTTATTGAAGGACAACAAAGAGTCAACAACAACACCAGTCTAGGTTTTATCAAGAATGGAGAATCACCCAATCAAGTTGATCCAAAGAATGTCTATGAAAATCCAAGACCAAGAAAGATTACATGCAATCACTGTGGAAAGAAAGGCCACACATCATATGTATGCAGAGGAAAAATGAAAGGTATTCCTAAATCTACATCTTCATTCATAGGATTTTGTTATAAATGTAACAAGAAAGGACATAAAGAATATGAATGTAAGTCTGATATCAAACAACCAAAGAAGGAAACCTACATGGACAAATACTATCCTACTTGCAAAATGAATGGGCACACAACTCTTGAATGCTAGAAAAAGAAAAGGAAAGCATGAAAGCCTAAAGGTCAAGAAACTCCCTATCAACCGAAAAGAGTCAGTAACCAGTATGTATGGGATTACAACACTTGGACAAATTGTACAACATGTGGAAGATTTTGTCACATTGTTGCAAACTGTATGAGATAGTGGACTAGAAAGTCAAGAGGCTAGACTAACCCCAGAATGGCATGCTTACACTTTCATAAATTAGGTCATCTCAAGAAAGACTACAGAAACCAAATGATAGAGACCAACACATATCATAATGGAAATACCATTGAAGACATCTAGAGTGCAAGAGACAAAATGTGGAGAAGAGCTTCAAACAATGATGAAGCTGGACCGAGCAATGCAAATGGTGACACCCCATCCAATGGATCCGGTGACATTGCCACCCCCACCTAAGAAAAAAAAGTAAGTATGGAACTACATTGCACTATGTGTTATTTTTACATCAGTTCCATAATATGTTGATAAAATGCCAAATTAGCATAAGTAAAGAGGCATCATGGTATTACTTGTTAAAATTTGTGATAAATATGCTATCGGGTGATACATACCAAAATATGTCAGTATATACTCAAAGATGAAACTACCTACACTTACCGAGAAGCGTCGGTTAACATGAGAAAGTAAAGTTGCTAGTGTAAACCGAGTCTCATCAGTAACCAAGCAAAGTGAAAAAGTTGTTTGCAACACCAAAACCCGTCGGTAAAAGGGAAGAGTTAAACAACCACCCCAAAACATCATGTTGTCACCAAAGAGAAGTTAATGTCTTAACCAACAAAATCCATCTTCGCACACCTAGGAGTTGGTAAGCATTAATGACTCACTTTTTAGGGCAAACAACTATAAAAAGGTGAGGAAAGGGTCTCATTGTTCACCATGACCAGAGCAGAGCGACAAGAGAGATTCTTGTGCAAACAGCGAAAAGATCACAGAGCCACTACAACTCAACACAAAGCACTCCAAGTAGATCATAAATCATTGTAGGTTTAAAACATTAATTTCTACAATAACCAACAACTCTATTTTACGCATTTCTCATAAAGCCCTAAAACTAAAAAATGGCCACAACTTCAAGAACTGTCAAATTGAAGAACACCAAGAAGGATGAGTTTAAGCTCATCAAGAATTGTGCATGTGAGGAACCAAAATACAAGATTCACCCTAAGGTTGCTTCACAACCTGATGATGCTGGAGCATTCTCGTGAATACCAGCTAGGATTTTTCTTGTTAAAGACGTGCGATCATACATCGACTGCAAGATTGCAGAAATAGGCGACTTAGAGGTAGAACAAGCTTATAAGAAGTTATGCAATGAAGATGGAACATTACAAGATGAGCATAAACATATAGATGTGAAAGGGCTCACTAATGCCCTAATGTTCCTGAAGGCATTCAAAACTGAGTGGATTTGGTTAGTACTGAGCTGAATGCACAAGCACAAACTTTGGCTGGATGAACCAAAGATGATAACTCGAGATTTTATCCATGCATTCACAAGTTACCCTATAACTAAAAAGATAAAAGAATTGAAGCACCCACCCAAGGCTGAGTCTGAAAAGATCATAGGAGCCAAATGGGATGGGAGAGGATTAAACGTATCCACCATTATTGATGATGAGATGAAATTTGAAGCATGTGTTCTAGGCTACAAATTCTTTCAATCCAGCAGAATGAACAACATAGCATCCAGTGCAGTAGACACAGCTTACAAGATTGTGAACAAGGGAACTTAGTTGGATTTATCTGAACTTCTATTGAACCAGTTAGAGGAGAATTTGAAGACTATAAAGAATCCAAAGACAAACACATGTAATTTTGGCTCACTTATTATGTGCATTTTCTTCTACTTTCAAGAGACATTTCCTTCTATAGGAGATATGAAATGGGATTCCACAAAACCAGTAACCATGCAAATCAGTGAACACATAACCTCACTAGTAGATAATTTTGAAATAGTCATGGATGAATACTTTACTATATTCAAAGACCGAATGCAGAAGAGGGTAAGGATCCCAGAACAACATATTGAAATGTTCAAAGATGAAATATGTTTCATGGTTGATACAGAACACACTTATATGAAGCCTTTTGTACCAAGGAAAACATGGCTACAACCATTAGAATATGAGATAAATATTTATCAAGCATCTAAAGCAATTGATGCATTGTTAAATGAACCATTAGATAAGAAACAACATAAGTTTGGAACTTATGAGGAGGCCAAATCAAGAATCAGATATGGCCTTGTTGTAAAGAAAATTGTTAGGAAAAAGGACAAAATGGTCAAGAACCTCAAGAAAATACTGTCGGCAACAGAGGAAGAAACTGAAAAGGAGGAAGAGACCGAAGGACAGCTACCTATCAATGAAGCTAAAGAAAAGAATTACTTCGAGGCCACAGAGTTAGATTCACCACCTCCTCCACCAACTAAGAAGCCAAGAACCACATCTTCTTCAAGAACAAGAAGTCAAATAGCCAATGATTCAATTCCTTCACCTTTGAAGAAAGGAAACGTTAGAACATACAAGAGGAAATCGACCACACTGAAAAGAGGGCTAAATAAAATAATAAGGAAACTCATCAGAACAAGAGAAGATATTGAGGACACCAAGAAAGATCAAGGTGTAGAGGCAGAAAAGGTTAAAGATCTAGAAAGCATTGATGAGGTATGCAAATCTATTACAAATTTAGGATCTATTATAGATTTTAAGATTAGAAGATGGTTGAAACTGGATCCAAAAGATCAGAACAAAGTTGAAGATGCCATCATTTCAAAGATGTATAAATTCAAGTGTGCATTGATTCAATTTGAAGGTAATAATGTACCAATGGAACTCTTGGACAGACTATATGCTAGATGGACATTTTCCTTAAAGAATGAAAAGGAGATAAGGGAGAGAGTACTTGTTACTCTCATGCATTCTGAATCCAAGAAGAAAGAAATTGATGAGATGATGGAGAACCATAAAAAGGAATTCTCACCAAAGTTGCAAGCCTACAAATTTTGAGAAGGGAATCTTATAGATCTTGAACAATAAAGTCACAAGAAATGGAGTAAAATACTCAATAGACCTATTGAGGAAGCTATCCCTGAGAAAGACCTACAACATAAAGTTGATAATAAGGCAACTCAAGAACATATATGGATCAAAGATGCAGAAGATGACACATCAGTTGAGTTAGACAAGGAAGAAAAAGACACAACCGGCAACAAAAATAGGGATGTTGCAGATGAAACATGGCCTGACACCACAAAGGACAACATTGTGGATAGCACAATCATTGACATTACCGATGATCCAATAGAAGAAGTAAATAAAGATGAAGATGTCAAAGTTACCAAGGACACAACTGAAGAGCAGGACAACACATTTGATACTGCACAAGTGAACATACCAGGCAACATGCCAATATTTATACAAGCCATCAATATTCTGCAAGAAACAAACAAGTCACCTGAAAAAGACTCAAGTGATCTCGAGAATGAAGGGGAAGAAGAAAAGAAAGACAACAGCGATGATTAGAAGGACATCAAAGACACTCACATTGTAACTAAAACTGATAAGGTTATAGAAGGAGAATCAAAGCAAGAAGATGGAGACACAACAAAGAAGGATGCATAGAAAAAGATAGATGAAGTGCATAAGGACATTGATGAAGGAGATAAACCCAAAGATGACACTCTTGAGCATACTTAAAAATTTTCTATCGATAATTTAAAGGTTAATGTGGAGACGTCTAAAGAAAACTGACAAGCTGAAACCAAAATAGAGAAGAAAAAAGAAGCACCACAAATCACTTCATCAAGCACAATGGACAAAGCCAAGAAACTGGCAATGGTACTACATTCAAGTGCAAATAAAAAGAAGAAGAAGAAGTCCAAGAATAATAAGTTGGAAGTCACATTAGATGAAATCATTGAGATACCAAAATGTGACCCAACTACACTTGATTATGAAGCATTAAAAGAATATGGTGAAATATGCCAAACAAAGGCATTACAGGAGAAGCTGAGGAAACAAAATTGAGACTCCATGGTACTAGAAATAACTAGGGACATCTTGCACCAGATTGTACCCGATGTTGATCTTGATCAAAATAAACTAATACTTGATCAACTAGTCACTCTCACGGAAGCAATTACAACACAGAACATAGATGCAGAGAAGGCAATAGAAGAGAGAGAAGAGCAGAAGTACCAATAGAAGCTTATTGAGAACATCATCCAAGAAGTGGCAGTTAACAAGGTAAATCTTTTAGAATTCATAAGTGAATTAGATCTAATTATCACTAAAGCTATTTCCTTGATTCAACAACTAAGCACACTGGAAAAGTTCACTAAAGAGAATAGTGAAAATATAGCAAAGTTAGACTCTGATCTAGCTAATAGTGCTAACAACTTAACCACCGAAGACAATGCAATTAAATTACATTATGAAAATATTATTTAAATCAAACGGTTAAGGTAGGAACTGTGGGAAGTAGAGACACAATTCAGGGAAGAATTCATCGAGATCCAAGCACAACTTCTACCAAATCTAAAACTGCTTCAATAACATATTAGTTCAGCAAGGCAACTAATAGAAACCCCCGAGATGTCTGTAGCATATAGCATCTATGATATATATTCCAAGATCACACTCGAGCACATGGCTCTAGAGAACTTGAAGGAACAATGGGATAAAATGATGGAAGACATGAAGTCTTCACACTCTCACATTTTTGATAAACTATAAGGTATACACCTTTTCCCTTAATATCAAAAAAGGGGGAAAATGATATGTATTGTACATAGGGAAATATATGATACGTATAGATAGGAAGGAAGCTATACAGTACTACCAAAAAAGGGAAAATAATGATATACCAGCATATACATAGGGGGAGTCATGAAATGACTAAGGATTATATATGTTGTATATATACTTAACATTTTGTTAGTATTTTGCACATATCAATTTTTGATACTAATGTCAAAGGGGGAGATTGATGACACTAATTTTCCATTAGTATGAAAAAAACACTTTTGGTAAGCATACACCGAAAGACATGACAAAGAGAAAACCAAGACTCAAATATAAAGGGATCACCGAAATGGCTAAGTACAAAGAGAACCAACGACACAACTTTGTGTGTACACCAAAAATGCAAAGTCAGAAGGATAAAGAGGAACTTGACATGCAGGATATAGTGCAAACCGAGAGATAGTTATAGAGAAAATTGAGAGAACAGTTCAAGCAAGGAACCCGAAAGATAGTCAACTGATTTCAGAGCATAATCGACCATGAGAAATAGAAAGCCAGTTGCATCCCACAAAAAGTGGATCTAACTTCCACGTCAAATAAAATAGTCTCATTCTATTTATAGAATCTTGATTTGTTTTTAAAACCATTTCTTTAGGGACAAGAAACATGAATGTAAGTGCTTTAATTAGTCTAACCAATTTAAAACAGATAGACTAGGAGATCAAGGTAAAGTTGTAAACCTGATCTTACAGTTAACATTGTTTTTTGTGAAACTTGATGAAGTCAATCCATCTTATAAATAGATGATGCAATCATTCATAATATATGTGTGAATACTAAAGAGAGGATGAATGAAACCTATGCACACATCCAAGGATCAGATTGAAATTTTCAAGAACCAGAACAACAAAAGGTGAATTTGGTTAGCAAGAACCAAGAACAAAGGCTACCGAGAATTACAGTTATTACTCAATCACATTAGGTGATAATCTTAGTCATGTAAAATTAAATGGATCTATATCAACAATAGGAGATTGCATATACTAGGTCAAATTGTAATTTTCTATCATTCTAACAAGTGAATAAAAGTGTAAAAATCATTTCAAGGAAGGTGGATTTAACAGTCCAACTATAAATCTCTTAACCGATTGCACACTCAACAGTGTTGCTAAAGCTCTTAACCAAGTAGACTTTAACACGTCTCCATAGATATTCTTAAATGGGTAGATCATCAGAACTGATCAAATTGTAAGCCTTAACCAGCCCCTTCCAATCTATAGATAGTGAAGATTTTGTGGGTGCCATCCCCACTGCATTTTTTACTTCCTAACAGGATTTTTCTGCGATATCATATCTTGTGTTATGTGTCAATTACTTTCATGAATGTTTCTATGAATGTTCACATGTATGTTAAGTTTATAAATTGATATGTATTACATCAAGATAGTATAGATCAGATGGTTGGATAAACAATTGATTATACAAAGGTTAATTGATTAAAGGATACAATAGTTTTAGAGGTATTGATTCACCCCTCCCCTCTCAGTACACACTTCTGATTAATTCCAACAAGTTTTATAAAGCATCTCACTCAAACATGCGCAACTTCCTTTTGCATTTTATGTATTTTCATGGAGTTTTCAAAATATTGCATAGCTCTTTATTCTTTATCCACTTGTGGAGTGTATTGTTATTAAAATTCATAGTTTCAATAGTTGGAAAGTCAAAAAGGCAGGCCAACTCCCATAGCCAATCTAGTATTTTCCATAACCAAATCCCTTAGTCATGGAAAATTTTTGAACCAGTCTGAAGCTCCAGAGGGATAGAAAGAATTAATGCTCAAATCCAGTCGAATCACCCCAAAATATTAATTTGCGTATTGGCCCTTCCAATTTATTATTAGATAAATAAAACCACAAACAATGGCTAAGAAGACTTCAAACTGATTAAATCTACAATGCTAATTGTGATCTCTCATGTGATTTCCCTATTGTATGAGATGTCAATAGATCATAGGTTGATGAGAGATTTTATGTTACTTAGAAGAGTTCCACTGAGATTTATATTTGATAAATTCATTGGGGCAATATGAAGACCTGTGTAGTTGACTCCATTAAAAATGGACTCACAAGGATCTATATCAATTAAATTTGGGCATGCAAACTTCTTATTATAATTTGAGTACCATGAGGATCACAACTTTTGAAAATACAAATTTGACAACCCAATAAAACTACTTTTGGACTTGGCCCTTCAAAAATAGAAAATCATCTAGTGATGCTCTACCACTAGATGTGAAGGTATTTCTTCATGAATAAAACATACAAAACCACCCCCTTCATCATGAGTGAGGCCTAACATAAAACACTGATCTGCAAATTTGGCCTATCGGAGAAGCTTATTGCTGCACAATGTTCCAAATGCATAAACTGCCTCTAGAATTGCCCTTAAAATTTGACTGCATTGCATTAAGGGACCCTGACACTTGGCATAGTGATTCATTCCAACACAATGAGGATGTGCGTTGAAATATTTTTTTTGATTCAAAATTGGGTGCAAGATATAAATGATCAAACATCGTCATTCTGAAACATTTCGAAAATTTTAGACATACAAACATAGTAAATTGTCTCCATAATCGTCTTATGAAACATAGCAAACCAATGGTTGGATCCTTGAAACCTTCCAAAATAATACACCCTCATCATTGAAAATAGACAACCAACTTACTCATCATGACCATCAATTTGCATCAAGATATTAACATGCAAAGTCAACCTCCTAGATGACTAGTTATTTAGCTCATAGAAAACTGAATAAAATCCATCTGGTTTTGACTTCACAAAGACATCAAATGAATCTCTTAGAATCTGAACACATGGACATTGATTCATTTTAATATAAGGGATATAATGCTTCCACTGGCATGCTCCACTAACCAACTAGTCAATCAATACAACTCCTCAAAGTCAGCCTCTTACCAACTTTCTAAATTTAAAACCAGTGACCCTACATAAAACTGATTTGGAATTCGCTGAGCAAACTAACCACATGGATCGGCACAAATTTGTAAATCTTCATGGGGGAAATTTTTCATGATTATAATATAGGGATCATTCAATTTTCTATTCTATTCAACCATGTACAAATTATGGGACCCCAAAGTACGGTACTTTATAACTTTTGCATTTTACACTCAGAGAAACAACATAAATTACAAATAAAGGGCTTGGGAAAACCTGTCATATGAACCCACAAGATTCTAAAAATGGAAATGGATATTCTCTCTCATGCATACAAAACCTCATAATAATCCTTATGTTATGAAACTTAATCCAACCAAAGATATAAGCCTGCAAAGTAGGTCATTTGATATAATCTGGAAATGTGCAAAATGCAGATTTAAGTGAACGCCTTCAAATGACCTTCTTCAAAACACATAAAATCTAACATCTAAAAGTTGTAACCCATTATATTTATCCCATGATAGTTTTTTCACATGTCCCCCAATTGGTATCTCATTCAAATCATTAGGTCTCATTTTACTTGCACTCCAATTAGGCCTCTTCAAAAATGTTTTTAGGGGTACTCACCTTGCCTAAAAGAAAATTTTAAATTGGTTACTCAAAATTTGTGCCAAATTTGAGAGTACCAACATGTGTGGGTGAGATAGGGAGATAGAGAGAGACATAGAAAGATAAGTAAGAAGGTGAGAGACATAGGTGAGAAGAGAGAGAGAAAGAGAGAGAGAGAGAGAGAGAGAGAGAGAGAGAGACAGAGGTTATAAGGGTCTTATGACACCTTATGACCCGTTAGGAAGCCTAAGAGTACATCTTAGGGGCCCTAAGGTGTCTTAAGGGGTCATATGACCCATTAATGACTCGTACAACCCCTTATCACACCTTATGACCCATTAGGAAGCCTAAGAGTACATCTTAGGGGTGATAAGATGTCTTAAGGGGTTTAAAGACCCATTAAGGGGTGCTAGGACCCATTAATGGTCCTACGACCCTTTATGACACCTTACAACCCATTAGGAAGCCTAAGAGTACATCTTAGGGGTCGTAAGGTGTCTTAGGGGTTCTTAGGACCCATTAATGGGTCCTACAACCCCTTATAATACCTTACAACCCATTAGGAATCCTAAGATTACATGTTAGGGGTCATATGGTGTCTTAAGGGGTCTTAGGGCCCATTAATGGGTCCTACAACCCCTTATACCATGTTATGACCCATTAGGAAGCCTAAGAGTACATTTTAGGGGTCATAAGGTGTCTTAAGGGTTCCTAGAAACCATTAATGGGTCCTACAACCCCTTATGACACCTTATGACCCATTAGGAAGCCTACAAGTACATCTTATGGGTGGTAACGTGTCTTAAGTGGTCTTAGGACCCATTAATGGGTCCTATGACACCTTACGACCCATTAGGAAGCCTAAGAGTACATCTTAGAGGTTGGAAGGTATCTTAAGGGGTCTTAGGACCCATTAATGGGTCCTACAACACCTTATGACACCATACCACCCATTAGGAAGCCTAAAAGTACATCTTAGGGGTCGTAAGGTGTCTTAAGGGCTCCTAGCATCCATTAATGGCTCATATGAACCCTTATGACACCTTACGACCCATTAGAAAGCCTAAGACTACATCTTAGGAGTTGTAAGGGGTCTTATGGTGTCCTAAGACATACTAATATGTCCTATGACCCCTTGAGACCCATTAATGTGTACTAGGAACCCTAAGATGTATTCTTAAGGTTCTGAAGGGGTTGTAAGGTGTCTTAAGGGGTCCTACGACCCAATAATGGGTCCTATGACCCCTTATAACGCCTTACAACCCATTGGGAAGCCTAACAATATATCTTAGGGGTTGTAAGGTGTCTTAGGACCCATTAATAGGTCCTACAACCCCTTATGACACCTTAAAACCCATTAGGAAGCCTAAGAGTACATTGTAGGGGCTATAAGGTGTCTTAAGGGGTCCTAGGACCCATTAGTGGGTCCTAGGATTCCTTATAACATCTTATTACCCATTAGGAATTCTAAGAGTATAGCTTAAGGGTTGTAAGGTGTCTTAAGGGGTCCTAAGACCCATTAATGGGTCCTAAAACCCCTTATGACCCATTAGGAAGCCTAATAGTACATCTTAGGGGTTGTAAGGTGTTTTAAGCGATCTTAGGATCCATTAATGGGTCCTATGACACCTTATGACATGTTACAACCTATTAGGAATCCTAAGAGTATATCTTATGGGTCATAAGGTGTCTTAAGGGGTCCTATGACCCATTAATGGCTCCTACGACCCCTTATGACACCCTATGACCCATTAAGAAGCCTAAGAATACATTTTAGGGGCTGTAAGGTGTCTTAAGGGGTCGTAGGACCCGTTAATAACTCCTACAACTCCTTATGAACCCTTACAACCCCTTAGGAAGCCTAAGAGTACATCTTAGGGGTTGTAAGGTATCTTAAGGGGTCTTAACACCCATTAATGTTTCATACAACCCCTTATGACACCCTACGTCCGATTAGGAAGCCTAAGAGTACATCTTAGTGGTTGTAAGGTGGGGTAGGGAAAGGGAAATAAAGAGAGAGTAAGAGAGTGAGAAGAATAGGAGGAGAGAGGAAGAGAAGATGAGAGAGAGGGAGAGAGAGATAGGTGCAAATAGGGAGAGAGAGTTCACACACATCTCTCTCTCTCTCTCTCTCTCTCTCTCTCTCTCGCTCTTTGTCTCTCTCTCTCTAATGGGTCCTCATCAGTCCTAATGTTTCCTAATGGATCCTAAGAGGTTGTAATGGATCCTAAGGCTTCCTAGGACCACTTCAAACCCATTAAAACCCCTTATGAAACTCTAGTACACATTAGAGCCCATTTTGTGTCCTACAATGATTACTATGTTCTAAGGGGTCTTAAGAGGCCCTAATGTGTCCTAAGGGGTTTTAATGGGTCCTAAGGGGACCTAGGATCACTTAGGACCCATTATGACCCCTTATGATACATTAAAACCACTTAGAACCCTAAAGAGTGTCCTTAATAAAGTCAAGGGCTTAAGGTTGTAATCAATATGTTAGGAATAACAGTCCAAAAGACAACTAAGAGTGGGGGTGAATCAGTTGTGATATAGAATATTAAAATTTAAACTTTATAAACCAAAATTGCTATGCAAATGATAACATAGTAAATGCCAACATGATAACACAATACTTATTGTCGAGGAAACCACGTTAAAGGTAAAACCCCGATGGGAATTAGCACCCACAAATAATGTGTTGAGAGTATAGTATCATTGTTAAAAGATTTTTCCATGTTAGGATCTTATTACAACATTACAGTACATAGTCCCTATTAGGAGTCAAGAAAATTAGTAGGCTCACTGCCTAGCCACACTGCCCAAAAAAGGTTAAATTCACCCTCAAGGATTCACAGTTTGAACAAGTGTATATAGGAATGTATAGTCAGAAAATGGAAGCAATTCCATTTTAGAATTGTTTAGCCTTTCGAGTAAGTGGTTTGGGGTCATGAAAAGCAACTTGACTGGGACATGGCTTTCCCCCCTATTTTGCCTTTCGATCCACCATTTTCTGACCTGGCTTCTGCATTCTGGGATACAAACTTGTGTTTCTGGGATTTAGGGACAGGGTCGACCTCCTAGTATAGGGTCAACCTTGACCCTAACCTAGGACAGGGTCAACCTCAGCCCAAACCTAGGATAGGGTCGACCTCGACCCTATCCCAGGGTCCAAATCCTAGGAACTTTCAGTTTCTGGATGTCGGTCTTTGCAAAAGTTATTTCCCGCTTCCGAGTCGGCTGTTTCAGGTTTTGAAGCATCGATTCCTAAATTATATTTAATATAGGTCCTCTCCTAGGAGTAAAGGCTTAAATGGTGATTTAATTATCCTATGTAGGCCTCCTTAGAATATTGTTCCCTAGTTTCATATAAAAGGAAGCTTTCTCCTCTCATTTTCTTTAAGCATCATTATGCAATTGAGAAGGATTTTCAAGTGCAATTCAAGAAAGCTAAGGAGAAATATTTCAAGAAAGCATCCATCCATTCTCAATCATTCAAACATCCATTTTCATGAAGGAGATCCATTGGAGGCCATTGAAGGATTCAAGCTACATAGTGCCCTTTTGGTGATCTCTCCATCCACCTTCTTCCAAGCCTCTTCCAAATTTAAGAACCCATTCAAGACTTGGTGTTGGAGATCTACAAGTGATTGATTGAAGACATATTACATGATACATTCTACATTCTAGATCCATTTGATGCATACATACTTGTGGATTCACGAATTTGAATCCGCCACAAGGACTTCCATATAATCAAAGTGAATTTATGTGTTTACTTTGTTTATATCTACAATTTAAATTATATTATAAGGTTAATTCCAAAACTAGGGTTTGACCAAGGCAAACCCCTCCCCCACAACAAAAAAACTTTTTTTCTTACAGGTACAGGTTCGGGACTGTAGATCCGAGGCCAGATTTAGATACCCTTTTCAAATTTCTTTCAGACTGTGTGAACAGGGACACTTTCAGAGTTGACCAGATCAAGTTGGAAAAAGTGGTACAGGGTCAACCTTTTTCATAAGAAAACATTGGAATGGAAAAAGATTTCTAGGTTTTGTCCGTCTCTGTCTTCTGGTTTGGTATCAACTATTAGCATCTCCAGAAATAGTATACAGGTCTCAGAAAATAGCAATCTTTGATCTGAACTATTTTAAGGTTGGTACTTCATCTCATCCATTTCAATTCCTAGAACTATCATATACATTCCTTTCTAAAATGGGAATTTAAGATCTTTCCTCTTTTCTCTCATTTCCAAATGATTGATTCATTTG
>MU225206.1:1810270-1842248 GCA_018584345.1 Thuja plicata
GGCAGACATATTTACAAAAGCGTTACCCAAGGATGCTCATGAGTATCTAAGAGGTAAATTGGGGGTAATTCCCCTAGCTGAGGCTAACTAGTTTGGAATGGTACTGTTGCATCAAATGTTTTAATCAAAACATTTGACACATTGATGCACAGTAAGTCACATTTTTAGGATGCTGCGTAAAAACTGTGAAGCGGAAAACCATAAAAGAAAAGTAGATCAGTCATACACAAAGATGACAGAAACAACATGATACAAAGATTAGCACAGAAAAATCTACATGATAAAGATGTCAACATCTTTGGCATTGTTGTCAAAGAGGGAGATTATTGCTAAAACAACAGATACAAGGGAGATATTACTGAAAGAGGGAGCTGAATAGTAACAGAAAAAATCAATGTGATTATAGACATAGAGGGAGTTTGAATGAAGCTAAAGACATTAATGAAAATTTTTTCATATCAGGAACACAGGCACTTTTTGGATTGTATGGTAACTTTGGTTGGAAATTATTGTTTTATAGTTTAGTGTTTCCATCAATGCCAAAGAGGGAGATTGTTGGAAAGATTGCTACAATCTAGACAATTGTTATTTTGTCATTGATGTCAAAACTTAACTGGTGAGACTATCACTATATGTTTGATTACCTTATCCATTGATTGATGAAGATTTGAAAACAATTGGATAACAATAAGACCAAGGAAATGGTTGAGTTATGAGTATAAACCAGGGTACTTGATCATTTGGCACTTTGGCAAAGTGATACGTTGTTTATATAGCACTAACAGTTCATTGGAAGGTCAATGCTGAGAAAAGAAAAGTCAATGCTGAGAAAAGTGAAAGGTGATGCCAAGCAAAGAAAAGATGATGTCGAGTGCTAGTGAAATATCGAGGGAGACAGTGGAATGTCGAGCATTAGTATTTTGTTTATTGATGAGATTTGAGATCTATGGCTGACATAATTGATTTTATTGGGATATGTATTATTAATTAAGATTGGTCCATATTCATTTAATGCATGAGAAACCATTATTAACACATGGATTCAATGGTTAATTAATGACTGTATTGGAGAAGTAAATTAAATGTAAAGATGGAAAGATCTGTTGGATCTGACCTAACCTAAGATCTGTGATCTTGATTAAGTGGAAAAATATTTATCTAACCTAGATGAAGAGGTATAATATAACCTACTGTGGTTATTGTTAAGATATCGAAGTGAAATGCAAAGTGTTACATGGTTAATTAACTGATTGGAAAGACCTAAGCAGTGAAGGCTAAACAAAGAAGCAGAGAGATTGCTTGACGAATTTCCAAGTAGATCTAAAGTTAGAGAGTAGAATGGAGGCCACTTAGTGAATTAGCATTAGAGCTGAAATTGGATCTGGATTTGCAAAGTAAGTTGTATGAATTAGATGACACCTACTGATTACTTTCTAACCATTGTATTAGTTCAAATCCTTTAACTAGGTTGACCTAATAGTCATTGTATAAATCCTTTGAACAAGGTGAAATTCATATTGGAATGTTCTAATTCCTCTAACAAGGCCACTCCTAACAGGGTGATTAAATCCTTTAACCAGGTCACATTTGACAGTGTGTTTTGTAACCTTTAATAGGGTTGGCTCCTCACAGGGCATTACTTCAGAAGAGTAAAATTTTGGTAGCATGTTACTGGTGGTTTTTCCCATATTGGGTTTCCATGTTAAATCATGGTGTAAAAATGTGTGAATGTTATTATTGTGTTTTACTATTAGGTTTCTGCAAGCTTATTTCATTAGTACAGTAAACCACACACTTTTATTGTTTATTACTGCCAAGCAGATTTAAGTTGTTGAAGTTGATTTAAAGTTTTATATGGGCACATCTAGACTTGAGGATAACTAATTCACCCCCCTCTTAGCTATTTTGAATTTATATTAACACACTAGTACTCTTTATGTTATCCACATTACCTTCCCAATCAGTATTTGTACAAGCCTGTAAAATAAAATCATCTAATTTTTCATACCATAATCCATATTTTGTTGTTCCTTTTAAATATATGAATATTATTTTGCAACAACAAGATCTGTCTCTTTGGGATATTCTTGATACCTTCCCACAATACCAACTGCATTAGTAATATCTGGTCTAGTGTGAGTTAGATATTGTAGACCACCAATCATAGATCTATACTTTGTCTGAACAACACTTTGACTCTCATCATTACTTGTCAGTTTATGTCCAGTCACCATAGGTGTCCCAATAGGTTTACAATATTCCATTACAAACTTCTTCAACATTTCCTTAAGATACTTGGTCTGAGATATAAAAATGCCATTCTTACTTTGATTAATTTGCAAACCAAGAAAAAATTTAATTTCCCCAATCATTGACATCTCAAATTCATTTTCCATTTCTTTAGAGAAATTCTTACTCATCTTATCATTGCCTCCAAAAATGATATCATCAAAAAAAACTTCTATGATTAAGATTCCATCTTCATTAGTTCTTAAATATAAATTAATGTCTGCATTACCTTTTCTAAAACCAAGATGAAGTAGATACTTGTCCAGCCTTGCATACCATTATCTAGGTGCTTGTTTCAGTCCATACAGTCATTTCTTCAGCTTAGAAACCATGTCTCCATCCTCTATCAAAGTAAATCCATCAAGTTGCTCAATGTAAACTTCTTCTTCCAGATCACCATTCAAGAATGCAGATTTCACATCTATCTGATATACTTTAAAGTCTTTATGTGCAACATAAGAAATAAATAATCTCACAGCTTCCAACCTAGAAACAAGAGAAAATGTTTCTTCATAGTCTATGCCTTCTTATTGTGAGTATCATTTACATACCAGTCTAGCCTTGTTTCCTACCACTATTCCTTCCTCATCCATCTTATTTCTGAAAACCCATTTTGTACCTATCACATTTTTGTTCTTAGGTCTTGGAACCAATTCCCAAGTATTATTTTTCTTTATCTGTTCAAGTTCTTCTTCCATAGCTTTAGTCCAAGATTCATCTCTACATGCTTCATCAGTAGTCTTTGGCTCAACTTGAGAAATCAAACAAATTTCATCTCTAACTTTAGATCTAGTTATCATACCTTTATTTGCATCAACAATAATTTGATCTTCAGGATGGTTCTTCTTAACATACCTCAGAGTCTTTGGAGTCTCAGTAACTTCAGTCACTTCATCTTCACTTTAATTTTCAATCATCAAAGTTTCTTCAGGTTCAACAGTGACCTCTTTCATTTCTGTAATCTGACCACAGTCATATATTCTTTCCTGAATCTGAAACTTTTCATCTATCCTCACATTGACGCTTTCAATCAACTTCCTCAATATCATATTGAAACATTTGTATGCTTTACTCTTAGTAGAATAACCAAGAAAAATTCCTCCATCATTCTAGCATCAAACTTCCCTATCTCATCATCTCTTTTGATATAACATTTACTTCCAAATATTCTAAAATATTTTACAGTAGGTGTATTATCAAACCATAATTCATAAGGAGTCTTACTTGTACCTTCTTTGATTTGAATTATGTTCAAGGTGTACACAGTAGTACCAACTTCTTCTCTCCAATGAACATCTAACACATTTCCTTCTAGCAAGATAGTTATTTCAACATCTAATATAGTTTTGTTTCTTTTCTCTACTATCCCATTCTTTTGTGGATTTCTAGGAGCTAATGTTTGTCTGTATATTCCATTTTCTTCATAGTAGGTATTAAATAAGTCTGATGTAAACTCTCCACCTCTGTCTGATCTCAAACATTTTATCTTCAAACTAGATTCATTCTCAACTTTTGCTTTAAATAACTTGAATTTGTCAAATGCTTCAGATTTCTCTCTCAAATATATAACCCACATTATTCTATAAAATTCATCAACAAAAATTATAAAGTACCTTTCACCATAATATGATCTTGTTCTTGTAGGACCACATAGAGCTGGATGCACCAAATCCAACTTCCCTTTTGCTGAATAAGATTTTCTTTTAAAACTGCTTCTGGTCTGCTTCCCCAGAACACACTCTCTACACATAGTGTTAGATGGCTTTACAATCTTAGGTAGATCTCTTACACCATTAGTCATAATTTCCTTCACAATGGTATCAAAGTTAACATGACAAAATATTCTATGCCATAGCCAACTGTCATCAACCTTCACAAGAAAACAAGAAGCTTCAGATGTATTCAATTCAAATACATTACCTCTAGATTTATTACCAGATGCAGTCAAATCTCCCAATTTACTTCTGATAGAGCATTCCCATCAATGAATCTCAATTGATAACCTTTGTCCACTAACTATCTACACTTAATATATTATGCTTAAGTCCATCAACAAGTAATACATTGTCACTATTAGTCTTTCAATCTATAGAAATAGATCCAACTCCAATGATAAGTTTAGGAGTATTGTCACCAAATCTAACAACACCACCATCATATCTTTTCAATTTTACAAATTTATTTTTATCTCTAGTCATATGATGTGAACAATCACTGTCTATAACTCATTCATATTTCTTTTCAACAGGAGATACTAAGGATTTTTCTTCATGTATAGGTTTATCTTCCTTTATAACAATAAATCCAATTTCATAATAGTCACCATCATCATCAAAAACACCCTCACTAGCATAATAACATTCCTTTTCTTTAGGATACTTTGATTTTTTAAACTTAGGTTTGTGCTTAGGAACCCTTGTAGGACATCTAGATGCAAAATGACCAATCTTGTTACATGAAAAAAATTTCAAAGGTAATTTACCTTCAAATTTACCCTTACCTCTCTTCTCTCTTCTAGTGATCAATGCTACCACTTCATCTAGCTTTCTTTCTTCCTCTTGTATCTATTCCCATTCCTCAGCATAGTCTCCAAGCTCTTCTCTCAGGTCACCATAGCTGGTGCTCACAATTCCTGATAAGGTATTTTTGTTCTTATGCACAGTTTCCTAGAATACTGACTCAACTTTAGGTAAAGTATGTCCCAATTTTGCGGCCTAAAAAGTAGTTATTTTTCCAATCAACATCTCTCTAGTGAAGTTTAGATTCAAAGGTATAATCTCCTCTATAGCTTGTACTTTGGTTTTATATGTAGGCATCAAATATCTAAGAATCTTCACAATCACTTCTTCCTCATTGTAAGTAACTCCAGAGTTGCTAATGCCAGTAACCACTTCAGTAATTCTCTATCAATATGCCCTAATGTTCTCATCTTTGGTGATTCCATCTTTTTCTTCTAGATCTGTATCTTTTCCTATTTTGTAAACTTATCTCCTTCATACAATGCTTCCAATCTTGTCTAGATCTCATATGCAGAATCCAAGTCTTTTACTTATGTGAATTCACCTTTAGAAAGTATGTTGATCAATGATTATCTTGGAACCATATTACATGAAAATAAATTATTTTCATCTTTATTAGCCTTCTCCAATTCATCCTCAGTCGCTATCTTTTAATTCTTCTTTTTGATCATCCATTAGTCAAGTCCCAAACATAACAAATGTATTCTCATCTTGTTCTTCCAACTGTCAAAGTTTTCAGGATCAAATTTTGGACTAGCCTTCCTGTAGTAACTCATCTTCAGGATCACCTCAAGATGTTAATCTTTCTCTCTAAGGACTAGTAGCTCTGATACCAATTGTTAGGAATAAAATTCCACAACACAAATGAGAGGGGGGTGAATCAATTCTGATATAGAATATTAAACTTTACACTTTATAAACCAAAACTGCTATGCAAATGATAACACGGTAAATTCCAACACAATAACACAATACTTAATGTTGAGGAAACCCTGTTAAAGGTAAAACCCCAGTGGGAGTCAACACCCACAAATAATGTAGTGAGAGTATATTATCCCTGTTAAAATATTTATCCCTGTTAGGATCTTATTACAACATTACAATAGACAGTCCCTATTAGGAGACAAACCCTATTAAGAGTAAAGAAAAGTAGTAGGCTCACTACCTAGGCACACTACCCAAAGAAGGTTAAAGCCACCCTCAAGGATTCATAATCCAAACAAGTGTATATAGGAATATACAATTTAGTGAACTGTCTGATAGCAACTGTCTTTGCTTGGTCAGTTCCAATGAAGTACTCTTGTCACAAAACTTTTCTCTACATCCAGTAGCAAACAAGCCTCACATATTTCACTTCTCTTCCTTTTAAATATATTTCACTACCACATCTTTCCAAAAGAAAATATCACTCATATATACCCTATTACAACAATTCATTAGGTTAGAAAATTAAGCTTTCATAATACACAAATAATTAATTAGGTCAGCCAATTAGGATTTCCCAATATACAAATAATTGTTTAACCCTTTGCTAAGATACACATGGTACTTATAAAAAGTAAAAAACAAATACAATCCATCAGTTATAATCCCAGATCTGCAATCCATGCTCACAATTCATATTGCATGCTACATGTATGAAGTCGGCCACCAAATAGGTCTCCTTCAGAATACATGCCACAAATGACATTACCAGAATGCTCATTCCATTCAATCAATACCCAACACTCCTCAATATGTCCTTTGTCACTCAGTAAGCTCACATCACCAGAAATATCTTCACAAGTAAGATATACCAAAAACATAGAGACCATCTCTATCAAGCATCACAGTTATAGTCCAAAAACTAGTCTTCACTAAATCAACTTTAACATCCTCAATATCTAAAATAAAGCCAAGAGACCTTAGGAATAAGGTTAACACATATCCTTCCTCATGTAACCAACTTTTATCATTCTGAAAAATTAGTATAGTGTCCGTATACTTCTTCTAGTCAAGTAACCAGTTTATCCTCTTCCACAGAAACATATGTTGACATCAGTGGAAAAACATAACTATCAACAGCAGGAATAGTATCCAAATATGATATCATCCAACACAATAGTCCACTGAGAATCATGTTAAAGACAATATGGTGATTCTTGAAATTTGGCTAAGTCTAAAATTTCCTAAAAAACCTCAAAATCTAAAATCTTTATCTTAACTCCTATGAAGCTGAAACCGCTCTCAAACATCCTGAAAGTATATACATAAAATGTAACTTAAGAAAGGAAGAGTATGTAACATATAATTAAATGTTACATTTTATGTATTGACCTAGTGTTGGAATTGGTCTGGAAGGGCCTGTTGGGATTTCTTCCTCCCTCCCTTAAGCCTTTTCATAATGTTACATAGCGCGTACACGCTTAGTGTGTACGCACTATTTGTGCATGTGTTATAGTGCATGTTAGGGTTTTTTTTCTTGCTGAACCTTCAACTGATGCTTGAATATTTGATTAACTATATGACTCCCAATATCTGAAAAATAATGACTCAAGCAAGAAAAAACTCTAATTGATGAGGATTTATGATAATGTCTAGGGAAATTATTATCACCTCCTTCTTTTTAGGTTCCACAACACCCTGGTGCATTTGGTTTATGATATACTGAATGTAATAATAATTAGAAGTGGTATGGAGGCTCTGCATATCCAACACCATCATCAAAATGTCTGAGGTGATTCTCTCAGCTCCAGCGTCCTTTACAAGAACTCTGCATAATGCATATGTTATGTATTTGATATAAAAAATCATGTCTTTATAACAATATGGGGCTGCTCTTGGTAGGGGTACGATATAGGATTTCATTTTCTTGGGAATGTGGTAGTTTTTAATCAATTTGGCAGCAATGCCAGACTCCCTAGTATACCTATTCTCCAGGCTTTTCAAATTTATCTTAGTGGCCATGGAGTAATAAAAATTAAAGGCCTTCATGAATGTGTTTTGGTCTAATGTAAGAAAAGGTTTATTATCATCCCTCTTGATGGTCCTAGTTAGAGGATCATATCTACTAGCCAACTCTAAGATAAAGTCCACATCTACAAAGATGTCCAGAACAATTAACATAGCAAGTCCACAGGTCCAAGGATTTGAGATTGGCATGGGACTATCACTATTATTCAAGAAGTAATTGAATAAAGAATATCCTGAAGAACTTGGGGTTTTAGCATCCCTTACAAAAGACAAGTCATCAACCAAGGTATCGACACTTACCTTTCTATTTTGGCTTGATCTTGGTAGTAAAGTGAGAAACTCATCTAAATAATTTCTTTTTCCCTTTTATTCATCATCGACATCATCATTCCTTCCACTAGTGGATGCAATACTTTGTTCTTGGCTCATCTTTCTTTTCTATTCTATTCTCAACCTTTATCACCAATATTGAAACAAATCTAGTTGCAAACCCTAACCACCAACTGTGAAAACCTCTGCAATTCTGAATTCTAAACTCTGAATATATAGAAAATTGCACTCTCTATCAAATTATGAATTACTAAATCACCTCTTTAGTTCACTGACTGCTGGAAAATAAACTCTTCTCAAAAAATGAAAAACTCTACAAGCTCTTTGTTCTAAGAAATTGGAAACTAGTAAAATATAATGACAACAGACAAGTATACTTATAAATTGAGAATTTAATACAGATGTCTCTTCAATCTTGGCAAACTTACAATTCAGTCATTTCTGTCATTAGTTTCACATACTGTGGCATCAATTTTATGTTCTAGCCATGGAATTCAAATTGTCACACAATCAATTTTTTGATGAGTGTTTTTTATTATAAAACCTTATAAAATTTGAAATGAGATTGAAATCAAATCTGATTGGCCTCATTAACTCATATTACGACTACTTTTTCCATCTATCAAATCTTTAAAATGTGATTGGTCAGCAACTATCCATGATAGCGTTGTAGAAAAATCTTTATTTTACTCCAGTTAACATCTAGAAACCTAGCGACTCAGTGGTCTCCTTGTCGCATGATGATTTTCTTAATTGTAGTATCCTTAAGAGACTTAGCAACTATCGTAGGATCAATTATTAAATCAATGGTTGTTGTGATGTCACTTAATGTTTTAACTTAACTCTTCATCTTACAGAAATATCATGACAAAGAACTTTTGCTAACTGTTCTTTACCTTGGGTTGCACCTGGAGACTCAGCGACTGTTAAATCTCTATGTCGCTAGATGATTTCCTTAACTCGTGTTTAATCTGGAGACAACACGACTAAACACAGTTGATTTCTTAATCACATATTTTTTAATCTTTATGAATCTGCATCTGGAGACAACGTGACCACCATTGATCTTATTCTCCTCTGTATCTGACGATTATCGCTAAGTCTCATAACCTTCATTACAAACCCTAATTCTTCATGAGACTTAGCAACAACTAAACACATGTCTCATCTTTTCCTCTTGTCTCTTAATCACTTAATACCTTTTTACTTTTCAATCTTATCAAGCAACCACACAACTACTATCAGATCATATCCCCATCTAATGGTTGTCACTGAATCTCTTGATCATTAACTTAACCCATCTTTCATCTAGAGACCTAGCAACAACACCTTTATTTAATTTGACATCTAACCTTTGGTTTATTCAGAGATTTAGTGACCATTGAATCTCCTTGTCGTATGATAATTTATGAACCATAGTTATAATCAGGAGACCTCCCGACTACCGTTAGATTAAAACTCTAATCAATGTTTGTCGCTAAATCTCTGGTTCTTTCACTTAACTCACTTTTGATCACAAGACTTGGCGACAACAGTAAAACTTTAACTTATGAACTTAACTCATAACCATGAATTTTATTAGGAGACAATGCGACTATGTATTCTCAAAGTTGCCAAACAAAATGATTAACCCTTCTTTGATCAAGAGACAATGCGATTGTCGTCAAATCATAACTTAAAATCAATGGTTCTTATTAAATCTCAGGACCATTTTGGCATATTCCATTTTATCAAGAGACTATGCGACCAAGGCTTTTCACTAAGTCTCCAAATCATAAAGAATATTGAGTTTTTCTTTTGAGACTTGGCAACTGAGAAATAAGCACATGCACATAATACTAAACTTAAGCTATGAAAAAGGTAATGTAGAAATAGAACCATCTTGGGAAATTTAGGGCTTAATGCATTTCGAATGAAAATGACCTAAGGGTTTAGGGTTTTCTATCCTTTTTGAAGAGATTTAAGGCTAGAGAAATACTTGCAGAAGTATGAAAACAACTTCCAATATGAATTTTGACCTTCTGAGAAAAAGAATGACAAACACTTCAAAAAAATTTAGGGTAAACACCAAAACGGGAATTACAACCAACAGTGGCTCTATCTGAGGATGGCTAAACACAAGTTTATGACAAGAATCTCAGAATATCTGGTTGCAGACCTCTTATTTGATGCAGAATAAACTACTGTTGAAGGAAAACACAACAAAAAGGAACTATACACAGGATAATACATATTTACTTGTGCATAAAACTTTGTTTTTTTTTTAGTTGAAGAAAGGCTTTAGAAATTTCCCATGCACTGGAAACTCAAAATTTTCTCCATCCATGTTCTTTAGTAAATAAGAATCTTTTCCAAAACTTTGAGAAATAATAAAAGGACCAAGCCATAAAGAGTCAAACTTTTTATGCTTAACTTTTTCTTCGTATCTTACATTCCACTGAAGAACTAGGTCACCAAATATAAATTTTTTGCAACTTGCTCTTTTATCAAATAGATACTTCATCTTTTGTTGCAATTTTATGTTTTCTCTCTGTCCTTCTCTTCTAATCTCATCAAGTTTAGTCAACTGTAATATTTTGTATTTCATTGGATCTGAGACTTCTAACTCCTCTTCTTGTATGAACTTGTATATAGGTAGCAGATTATTTATAGGCATCCTAGCCTGTAGACCATATACTAATTCAAATGGTGACCTACTAGTATCCTTCTTAACTATTATTTTATCATCCCACAGGGCTAATCTCAACTTTGTATGTCAAGCTCCCTTGTTCTTTTCTAGAGTTTTCTTTAAAATTTTCAAAATGCTTTTGTTACTGGATTCTGCCTGGCCATTTTCCTGACGATGATATGGGGATGAATATGACATTATGATCTCATATTTCTCACAAAATTCTATTATTTCTTCTGATCTAAAGCACATAGAATTATCCATTACTAACTTTGAAGGTACATTAAATCTAGTCAGAATATTCTCCATCAGAAACTCAGTGACTACCTTACTTGTTGCCTTTTTTGTAGGAATGGATTCAATCCATTTAGTAAAATAATTAGTAGCTACTAGTATCCAATTGTGCCCTCCACTAGAATTTTCTACAAATTCACCAATGAAATCAATTCCCCACATATAAAAAGGGGCTTCAGTACTTACTAGGTTCAACAATAGGGCTCCTAAAAATCTGAGCTTATTTGAAAACCACTGACAAGGTTCACATTTTTTGACATATGCATATGTATCTTTAAATAACAAGGCTAATAGTATCCAGCCCTTAAAATATTATGGGAAGTGGTTTTGGAAGAAAAATGAGCTTTGCACTCCCCTGCATGCATCTCACTTAAAAAATTCTCATATTGGTTCTGATCCAAACATAATAATAATACACCATTTATGTCCTTCCAGTACAAATCTCCTTTGACTAAGGTGTATTTTTGAGCCTGCAATTTGAGATTTCTTTTTCTATTATCAGTCATACTATCATGACACTTGGCATTCTTTAAAAAATACACAATATCAGTATAAAATAGTTGTCTTTCTATACTTGTGACTGTTAGATCATGTGTCTCTGTATCATTTACTTGTACCAAATCCAAGTTATCTTCTATCATGAGTTTGGAAAAACCCTGACCTCCTATTAACTTTGTAATGTGGATTTCAAGATTAAATTCTTGAATTATATTCATCCACTTACACCTCTTACCAGTTACTTCTGACTAAGTAAGGATATCTTTTACTGCTGAATGAGGAACATATGCTTGCACCTTAGCGCAGACCAAATATGGTCTAAAATATTTCACAGATTTCACTAATGCTTATGCCTGCTTCTCCATCATCTCATAATTTAGCTCTGTAGTTTGGAGAGACTTACTATAAAAATCTATTGGATGTTCAAATCCTTCTTCATCCTTTTGCGGTAAAACAACATCAATTGTGTGATAAGATGCAAATGAAAACACAGAAAAAGGATTACTATAATTAGGTGATTTTAGAAGTGGAGCCTCTTGCACTACCTTCTTTATCTTTTCAAATGCTATTTGAGCTTCTTCATTCCAGTTAAATTTTGCATATTTTTCAGCAACTTTATCATAGGTTTAACAATTTTTGCAAAGTTTGCTATAAACCTTCTGACAAAATTTATTTTTCCTAAGAAATATTTAACCCCCTTTAAGGTTTTTGGAGCAATAACCTTCTGGATTTCTTCTATTCTTTCAGGATCTATTCTCACTCCATCTTTAGACACTATATGTCCCATCAACTTTCCCTCTTATACTACAAAGTGACACTTTTTAGGATTCAATGAAACACCATATTCCAAAGCTTTATTGAAAATCTTACCTAGGTGCTAACAATGATCTTCAGCTTTCTTAGAGTATGTAGTTAGATCATCTTGATAAATAACCATGATAAGTCAATAAATTCTTTAAAAGCAACATCCATGGCCCTTCGAAAAATTTCTCCTGCATTTATTAATCCAAATGGCATTCTGATATAGACATAAGTTCCCCAAGGGGTGGTAAATGAAGTCTTATACTGCTCTGATTCCTTCACTAAAACTTGGTTGTAGCCTGAGAAACCATCCATCATTGATAGCAGCTCACAACCAGTCACTTTATGTAACATTGCCTCCATATTAGGTAATGAATAATTATCTTTTAGTGAGGCAATATTCAAATTTTTGAAATCCACACATAATCTGATGTCACCATTCTTTTTCTTACTAGTACCAAATTTAAAACCCATGTTGAAGGTCTGATGGGCTGGATAATCCTAGCGTCTTTTAATTTTACCAACTCTTGCTACATCTTAGGAGCCAACAAAGGATTAATAGGCCTCTTTTTTTTCCTAAATGGTTTCACTTCTAATTTTAGTGGAATCTCATGTTGGAAAAGGTCTTCCCTATAAGCCTTTATATCTTCATATGACCATGCAAAAACATGCTTATATTTTCTCAAAACTTTAATCAAATTTGTCCTTATATGAGAATCTAAACCTTTTCCAATGTAAACAACTTGAAGACTGGTTTTTGATCCTAAGTTAATTTCCTCCAAGTCCTCAACCTTAGCATTGCTTATTTTTTCTCAGTGATCATTTTGACTACTGAACAATGCTTCAAGTTCAACTAGACCCCTAGGAATCTGATTGGAACTCAATTTAACAACCTCATTTCCTAAGACATAATCTTTACCATTATTGTTCTGCAGTAAGGTATTACAATCTATGTATATATTCTCATAATGGTCTAGACACTGAATGAATCTTAGATATCTTGGTCATCCTAAAAAACTTGCCAGATGTATATATTATCTGGAACAACTGGCCTTGTCTTAACTTCAAGTTGACACCCCATGTAAGGTCTGATCATCAGTTTTCAGAGCAACATTTGCTAAGAAATATGCCATTATATTTTTTGACCTATCTATCCAACTTATATCAAAGGCATTAAACATTTCAATTTGATCCCAAATAGCATATCTATACATCTTTAATCTATCATTTTTCACTACATACTTGGATCTTATTTGGGCTACCACTAATTCAAAATCGCCGTAAACTTTTAAACATTTTATTCCATGTTTAATGGAAATTACTAGCCCTAAAGATAAAGCCTCATACTCTGTTATATTATTTGTACATTGAAAGGATAGAAAAAAGGAATATTTGAAAGTTGTACTTGATGGAGATACAAGTAATACACCAGCTCTTGATCCTTATTTTGAGCAAGCTCCATCAAAATACATTTTCCACAATCCATCATCTTGTATACTCAATTCTTTAATCAAAGGATCTATACTTTTACACATATGATGATCACTCTTTTGTACTCTAAAATTCTCCATGTCTACATCAATACAGTAATTAATGTTAGTGTATTCATACCATTCAACCATATGAGGAGTCCTACCTTCTCTTGACACTTTAACATTATTTCCATTAATATTAAAAGTAGCATATGATAAATCACTTTGTATGCTACCTCCCATTAAAGCAATCCACTTTCTAGAAAACAACATCCCATAATGTAGTGGTATGTCAAGAACAAGAACATTCATAGTTAAAATCACATATTCAGGACATACTGCTAATTTATAAGGCATGGCTTCAATAGTACCAATAACAGGGACTTCTCTAGAATCCATTTCTTGGCATCTCCCATGAGGAGTGTCCACTTGTAATCCCATAGACTTCATGACTTCTACTAGCATGACAATATTTGATGCCCCTGAATCAATCATGCAATTTTTAGGCATCCTTCCATTAATTACCAAAGTTAGAAAAATGGGTCTACAACCTTAGGAGAATTAGTTGTGTTCAAGAAAATTTGAGAAATTTCAGAAATCATCACTTCAGCTTCCTTCCCTTTCTTACTTGGTCTCTTATCAAAATTTTCTAAATTTTGAACTTTCACTATAGGCACACTTTTCAATAATGACAAAACCTTTTCTTTATGTTCCTTAATCCTCATCATTTCTAAAAATGGGACTTTTACAGTCAATTGAGACAAACAGTAGCCCATGTCTACTGGAGTATACTTCATATCTGAGGACTTTGGTTTTTCAATTGTAATGTTATTTTCCTCAATCTGTATGTTTAGAGGGTGTTCTTCTTTCTTAGATTTTTTATTTTCTATCTTAAGAGAAGAAGTACTTGTTTCTTGTACCTTTTCTTTTCCTTCTTGTACAAAAATAGGCTCTATGGTTTTAGTTATAATCTTAACCTTGGGTTTATTTGTGTTTTCCCCAAGTCCATCTTTCTTTTGTACATACTTGGTATCTATTTTATTTTCTTTTATAAACATACCAGCAGGTTGACAACCAGTTCCACCAATTGTTCTATTCCTTAAATGATAGTTGCTTCTAGCTTTGTTCACCAAATCTACAATAATTCTTTATTTTTCTTCATCTAAATCTTTTCTGACCAATGGAATGTCCTGATTATTTTGTGCATAACATCTTACATGGTCATTAGTTTCTTCTACTTCACTGTCTGACAACATTTGTTGATGATGATTCTCTATATTCCCTTGTGAACCATATGAATCATGATTTTCAATTTCATTATCTAAATCTACATCATGACATGAATAGGCATTTGTCATATTGTAATCACATTGTTCACTTTCATCATTGTCTTGTTCTTCATTTTCTTTCAAATCTAAGGAAACAATGCAAAATTCAAGGTTGTGTGGGGCTTCACAAACCTCACACCAGAAATCATTATTGCATAAATGGACAGTATTTTTATGCAGAGGGTCTGGAGTTCTATTTTTCAAGTTTTTCTTTTCTAGGTGGGACAATAGGCTTCCCATCCTTAAATTGAGTTCCATAAGGATGATTTTGCATTCTATTTAGAGGATTATAAGTGTTGTTATAGGATGGCCTATTATTTTGAGGAGTCCTATACTCTTTATATTCAGGTTCCTTTAGGTTACTCCTACTAAACCTTGCATCATCTCTTTTATTTAGTGTACCAGAGACCCTTCTATTCATCTCAATATTTACTTCTATCTTGTAAGCATCAGTGAGGGTTCTAGGATTCTTATCCCTAAGAGCATAACCCATTTTTGAATCAAAAGCATTTAAATAGGTTTCTATACATACCTCTTCATCCAAATTTATTTTCTGAAACAATTTATGCATTTCTCTTTGGAATCTAGTATTGAACTCAGTGACCTCTTCATTGTAATTATTTTTGATGTTATTGAACTCATTCAGCAAGAAACATTTATTTGTCTTATCACCATATTGATCTTTAAATAACTCAATTAATTCATCCATGGAAGCAATATAGCCATTAGAAAGACTTCTAAACCATTCTCTAGCATCCTCTACTAGGGACTGAACAAAAAGCTTCATCAATACATCTTCATGAGTAATATTCAAATCATCAACAAAATCAATGAATTTTCTTAAGTGTGCTTCACAAGAGATGACATTATTACCTGCAAATTTTGGAATCTTTTCTCCCACATCACCTACATATTTTGGAAATGCATTTGGGTATCCAGGAATGCCAATGAAATTAAATTTCTTATAAATTTCTAGATTAAATGGTTTCCTTTGGAAATTATCAGTCTCCTTGAAAGTAGTAGCTTTTGTTTTGGAAGATGTTGTGTTCTCAGTTTCAACATAAGAATATTTGGAAGACTGCAAAAAATCTATTTTATTTTTCATTTCTATTGTTGTAGCTTCCATCTGAGCCTTTTCTAACATCTTTTCCATGGTTTTCTTTTCTATCCTTAGTCTCTCAAGATCAATATCCAATTTGTACATCTGTTATGTTAAGGGCTTCTAAACTTTAGGTTCTTCAGGTTTGCTTTCAGTGACCTTTCGTTTACCTTTGTCTTTAACATTTTGTGAACTTGAAGCTCTATGAGTGTTAGGTATTTCTTGTTCCTTTTGAGACCTCTCTGTATTTTTTGTAATTTTATGTCTTGAGGATCTTCTTTTAATTCTGTTAACCTCCTTATGCTCATGTTTTTTTTTTCTTTCTAAGCTCTTTTTCTCTTTTCATCTACCGAATAAGGGCAAGATGTTTCATGATGAGTATTTCTTCCTTATCAAGCTCATCAGAAGGGATTTCCTTAGATTCTGAACTTATAGCATCTATCCCTTCTCTTTTACTTGAAGTGGAGGTAGTTGCAAGTGTTTCTAATCCTCTTTCTGCAGCTTCTTCATATTCTGAAGTATTACCATCATGATTAGACTGATTACTACCTTCCTCTCTCCTAATATTACTTTATTTTCCTCTTGGAGGAGTTTCATCTATATTGACTTGGTTTCTTTTCTTCCTCCAAGAAATCTCAATTTTTTAAGATGATGGGATTCCACCATCTAATGTAATTTCTGGATTATTTCTCATTCTAGACCTAGTATTCATACTGAAAGATATACTACTTGAAACTAATCACAGAGATTTCACTTTTAGAGTCGCCACCCACACTTGTGAATAATGAATACTATTAGAATGACTTGTGCAATAATGACTATAAACTTAATGTATCTCTTGGATCTCAAGCATACATTATAGGATTCTTTTTCAAATTTTACCCAAACTCTCCAGTGGATCGCCATTTTTTTAGGCGACTCAGATGGGCTAATTCAACTGCAATAAAAAATTTAAAACTTTAGAACGCCAGAGATTTATGAAAACTTCAACAAGACTTTACAATCTCTATCCCCAGCAAAGTCACCAGTTTGTTAGGGTTTTTTCTTGTTGAACCTTCAACTGATGCTTGAATATTTGATTAACTCTATGACTCCCAATATCTGAAAATAATGACTCAAGCAAGAGAAAACTCTAATTGATGAGGATTTATGATAATGTTTGGGGAAACTATTATCACCTCCTTCTTTTTAGGTTCCACAACACCCTGGTGCATTTGGTCTATGATATACTAAATTTAATCATAATTAGAAGTGGTATGGAGGCTTTGCATATCCAATACCATCATCAAAATGTCTGAGGTGATTCTCCCAGCTCCAACATCCTTTCCAAGAACTCTACATAATTCATATGCTATATATTTGATATAAAAATTCATGTCTTTATAATAGTATGGGGCTTCTCCTGGTAGGCGTACTACATAGGATTTCATTTTTTTGGGAACATGGTAGTCTTTAATAAATTGGGCAGCAATGCCAGACTCCCTAGTATACCTATTCTCCAGTTTTTTCAAATTTATCTCAATGGCCATGGGGTAGTAACCATAAAAGGCCTTCATGAATGTGTTTCAGTCTAATGTAAGAAAAAATTTATTATCATCTCTCTTGATGGTCTTAGTTAGGGAATCATATCTACTAGCCAACTCTAAGATAAAGTCCACATCTATAAAGATGTCCGGAATAATTAACCTGGCAAGTCCACAGGTCCAAGGATTTGAGATTGGAATGGGACTATCACTTATTGAAGAAGTAATTGAATAAAGAATATCCTGAAGAACCTGGGGTTTTAGAATCCCTTACAAAAGATAAGTTATCAACCAAGGTATCGGCACTCACCTTTCTATTTTGGCTTGATCCTGGTAGTAAAGTTAGAAACTCATCTGAATAGTTTATTTTTCCCTTTGATTCATCATTGACATCATCATTCCTTGCACTAGTAGATGCCATACTTTGTGCCTTGCTCATCTTTCTTTTCTGTTTTATTCTCAACCTTTATCACCAATATTGAAACAAATCTAGTTGCAAACCCTAACCACCAACTGTGAAAACCTCTGCAATTCTAAATTCTAAACTCTGAATATATAGAAAATTGCACTCTCTGTCAAATTTTGAATTACTAAATCACCTCTTTAGTTCACAGACTGTTGGAAAATCAACTCTTCTCAAAAAATGAAAAACTCTATAAGCTCTTCACTCTAAGAAATTGGAAACTAGTAAAATATAATGACAACAAACAAGTATACTTATAAACTGAGAATTCAATGCACATGTCTCTTCAATCTTGGAAAACTTACAATTCAGCCATTTATGTCGTTAGTTTCACATATTGTGGCATCAATTTCTGGTTCTAGCCGTGGAATTCAAATTGTCAGACAATCAATTTTTTTATGAGTGTTTTTTAATATAAAACCTTATAAAATTATAAATGAGATTAAAATCAAATCTGATTGGCCACATTAACTCATATTATGGCTACTTTTTCCATTTGTCAAATCTTTAAAATGTGATTGGTCAGCAACTGTCCATGATAGCGTTGTAGAAAAATCTTTATTTTACTCTAGTTAACATCTAGCGACCCAGCGACTCAGTGGTCTCCTTGTCACATGATGATTTTCTTAACTGCAGTATCCTTAAGAGACTTAGCGACTACCGTAGGATCAATTATTAAATCAATGATTGTCATGATGTCTCTTAATGTTTTAACTTAACCCTTCATCTTACAGAGGTATTGTGACAAAGCACTTTTGCTAACTCTTCTTTACCTTGTGTTGCACCTGGAGACTCAGCGACTGTTAAATCTCTATGTCGCTGGATGATTTCCTTAACTCATGTTTAATCTGGAGACAACATGACTAATCATAGTTAATCTTTTAATTGTGTGTTTTTTATTTTTATGAGTCTTCATCTGGAGACAATGCGACCACCATTGATCTTATTCTCCTCCGCATCTGATAGTTGTCAATAAGTATCATAACCTTCATTAAAAACCCTACTTCTTCATGAGACTTAGCGACAACTGAACATGTATCTCATCTTTTCCTCTTGTCTTTTTATTTCTTAATACCTTTTTACTTTTCAATCTTATCAAGTGACCACGTGACTACCGTCAGATCATATCCCCATCTAATGGTTGTCGCTAAATCTCTTTATCATTAACTTAACCCATCTTTCATTTGGAGACCTAGTGAAAACACCTTTATTTAATCTGACATCTGACCCCTGGTTTATTCAGAGATTTAGTGACCATTGAATCTCCTTGTCACATGATAATTTCTGAACCATAGGTACAATCAGGAGACCTCTCGACTACCGTTAGATTATAACTCTAATCAATGGGTGTCGCTAAATCTCTAGTTCTTTCACTTAACTCACTTTTGATCATGAGACTTGGTGATAATAGTTAAACTTTAACTTATGAACTTAACTCATAACCATGAGTTTCATCAGGAGACAACGCGACTGTGTATTCTCAAAGTCACCAAAAAAAATGATTAACTCTGCTTTGATCAGGAGACAATGCAACTATCATCAGATCATAACTTAAAATCAATGGTCCGCATTAAATCTCAGGACCATTTTGGTATATTCCATTTATCAAGAGACTACACGACCAAGGATTTTCACCAAGTCTCCAAATCATAAAGAATATTTGGTTTTTCTTTTGAGACTTGGCGACTGAGAAATAAGCACATGCACATAATACTCAACTTAAGTTATGAAAAAGGTAACGTAAAAATAGAACCATCTTGGGAAATTTAGGGCTTAATACATTTTGAATGAAAATGACCTAAGGGTTTAGGGTTTTCTAACCTTTTCAAAGAGATTTAAGGCTAGAGAAATACTTGCAGAAGTATGAAAACAAATTCCAATATGAATATTGACCTTTTGAGCAAAATAATGACAAACACTTCAAAAAATTTCAGGGTAAACACCAAAATAGGAAATACAACCAACAATGTGCATGCACTATTGGCTTTGATTTCCCAAGCCTTAGGCTTGGGAAATCAAATCCATAGAGTGTGCATCCTATAGCACATGCACACTATAGGGTGTATGCCCTATTGCTTTTGGGGGACCAAAAAAATGTTTGGCTTCTTTTTGCTCCCCCATCTTCGTGCATATACCCACATATCAAAGAAGGTTAGTCGATGCTCTTTGAGCCACCAAATATTCTTGAATATTTTTTTAGGCATTATGAGAATGTGTTCATGACTAAGGGAAATTACCCTTCCATAGATCAATCCCTCAAATATTTCTTGTAGTTGTTCCTTATTAGCTCTCAGATTCCCATAAGTTTTTTTATGACCAAGTGTTAACCCTCGAGGACCTCAAAGAAGATGTTTCTTCCATAGCAGATGACAAATATCCTAGGTGTGATGGTTTCCCATGTAAATTATACAAAACCTTATGGCCTTGTGTGGGTCTTGACCTTCATAAGGTCTATTTGGATTCTTTTCATGGTCATTCCTTAGGCCAGCTCGTTAAAAAATGGAATATCAAATTCTTCCCTAAAGCTAGGGATCTAGAGGACATATGTAATTAATGACCCATTTCTTTACTCAATGTCTCCTAAAAGATCATTGCAAAATCTCTGGCTGTTAAGATATGCTAGATCCTTCCTCTTATTACATTCAGCTAGAACAAACTAGTTTTATCAAGTTGAGATTCATCCTCGATAATATTATTTGTGTTTGGGAAGGTATGAAATGGGCTCATCACTTTAAGAAGAATGCATTTTTTGTCAAAAAATATTTTTCCAAGGCCTATGATTATATTGAGTGACCATTTATTCTTGTGTTTCTCAAAGCTCTTGGGTTTGGGCCTTTCTTCACTCAATCTGTTCAAATTATTTTTGGTAATTCCTCAGCCTTTATTATTGTCTGACTATAAATTCAAATCTTTTCTCTTGTTCATATCTATTCATCAGGCTTTTCCTTTGGCCCTTTTCTTTATTTTCTTGTGGCCGAAGAATTTGGCTATCTACTAGCCTCTGCTATTTTATTTGATGTGTTAGGATAATTTCCTTGCCTACATCACCTTCTCAAGTTGTCAATGGCCACTTTTCTGATGACTCCTTTCTCATGTTGATTAAGGATGTAGACATTGTCTAGGCTACTCTCAATTGCCTTGAAACTTTATGTCAATCTTCTAGGTTGGTGATTCAATGGCATAAACCCAATGTTACAGGGAATCTTTTCTTCTCACCCCACCTTAGAGATTATCTAGTATGGGTGGAAGTGGATTCAACATGGAAAAATTTTAGATTCCTGGGCATCCCCTTTTCTTTATAATTTTTTGATGTTGACCTCTAGAACATGGTGTTGGCCTAGATAGAGAAAAAAATTTCTTACTAGATTACCAAACCACTTTATTTGGTTGGTAAATTCTAGATTTGTTTGAAAGTTTGGGCTTCCACTCATGTGCAGTCTTCCTTGTGTTGGGATCTCTAAAAATCCTCTTATAGTAAACTTGAAAATATTATGCTTGACTGTTTATTGGATTTTAGACCTGACCATCATGTGTTTCGTAGAGTCTCCTGGGAGTATTGTTGTCTCCCTAGGGAGTCTAGAGATCTTAGCCTTTTATCCACCCAAAAACAAGGTCTGGTCTTGTGTACCAAATGGGTTATTCAAGAAATTTCTAGTAATGAAGCTTGAAAATTTCTTCTCAGACATTTTATTTCTTTGGGCTATCCATTTCATAGACCATCCTAAAAGGGAATTGGCTTTCAAACCCTTCTTATAATGAAATATGTAGTCCGGATTCAGGGAAATTTTTTTGTCAAAAGCATTTTTTATGCCTAATAAGCTCTCAAACCTTGGATTCGTTAAGATGGGGCCATATCCAAGATGACCTTTCTTTCAAAAAACACATCATATGGTGGTCTTCACTTATCAATTCTTAGGTACTCCCTTTAGCCAAATTTCCTAGCCTCCATGCTCTCTATTTTCATAAATGTGGCATTCACACTCGGCAATATCTCTTTTCTCATGCTACTATGAATCTTCACATTTGAGAAGATATGCAGTCCTAATTATGCCTAACTCAACCAGATTGTTAGACTTTCAACCTGGTGATCTTGATATTGCATTTGAATATGCTTCATAATCTTGGCATCCATTCATTCAAGGCATGATGAAAGGACTCCTAGTGGTTTCCATGTTTTTGATTTTGTAACTAAAATCCCAAGATGGGTTACCACTTACCCATTTCTCACCTTCCCATGGTATCATGGTAAACTAGTGATGGTACTTGTATTCCTTTCAGTACACCCAATGACGTAGATTTCTCACAATCTAGTTTTCCATAATAGACCCTAAGGTGTCTCATTTTTCCCACTGTATTATTTTCCAAGGTTTACCTCTAAGATCTTGTCCCTGACATTTGGGTGTGCTAGACCCCTGGTTCCCTTTTTATGGAAAACCTAGTACTTTAATTCATATTTTTGGGTATTGTAGAAGAATCTAGTAGTTCTAGGTCTAAATTTATGACTTGTTTCATCCCTTTAGGCTGGAATTCCTCTCCTAGCATATGATATTGCTGGGAGATTCACCTAGACTCCCTTAAAATTATTGTAAATATGGCATGCTTTTAGGATGGAACTCCTCTTCACTCTATGGCAAGATAGAAATGTAGTGTTATTTACTCAAAAATTTCTTAATATTAATGTCTCTTTATATGTTATAGTATGTATATATCATAATGTCAAGATGCAGATTCAAGAGTGCAAGAAAATAAGGTGGACCAATTCGGAGAGTTACTTTAGTATTGGAGAAATGTACCTTGTACAATTTCCAAAGTGTTGTTCAATATTTTTTCTTCTAGTGAGAATTATTTGCCTCACGGTCATTGACATGGCTACAATTCCTCCAAATGTCATTCACATATGCGAAGCTCGTAGGACCCTCACTGACCTTCTAGTGGGGGAAGAGATCTTCAACATTGTCTCTTATCTTTTCCACTTCATGGTGGTTCAGCTTCTAGTTGGCCTATAGATAGTATGGCTCCCTCCACTCCCAATGGCTCTAGCTGGCCAGGATCTAGCACTGATTCTAGGTGTCCCACTTCTTCCAAGTGGTTCTTGTGGGTTCCTATGGATACTTCTCTAACTAGAAAGGAGAATAAAGAAGAAGATTTAATACATAGGAAGGATTTTCCCTCCCTGACCCCATTCTTAATCCCGCTGATGTATGAGGAAAGAAGGATGATTGATGTAGAAGCAAAAAAATTATAGTCAAAGATTAGGTTTCTAGAAGATAATTCTACCAAATTGTTTTTATCTTATTTAGAGTTTGATAATATTTTAAATAATTAGTAATTGTGTAATGTTAGGAATTTGGTAAAAGTACAAACCTGTGTCACACTTTAGGCTAAGAAAACAAATGAATTCAGCCAGAAGGGTTCCACCCAAACTGATGTTGCAGCCACATAGCATCCTCGTAGCATGGGTTTTTGGCCAAAACAATTCTGGTTGAAATGGTTTTGGCTGAAACCCCATGAGTATTTTTTAAGCCAAATATGGTAGATGAGAAAATATTTGTCTTATATGTACTCATGGGGTTTCGGCCGAACCAGTTTTGGTCATAACAAGGTTGGAAGAAACCCCTTAGGTGGTATCTTTTGTGCCAGCTAAATCAACAAAATTTTCAAAATTACAAAACTTTGACTTCTACAACTAATTTCTTCATCAAAGCTCAACTTTTTGAAAAAAAAAAACCCTTTTGTAGAGCTCGGAGTCAAGAATATGTTCATATATTTTTTATAGTATGTTGATTAGATATAATATATTATAATTATAAAATAATATAAATTTTAACATTCGAGAAGACGTTGATTCGTAAAAAGAAAAAAAATATAGTAAATCATATAAAAAAAAATTTTAAAAAATATATGGTTCACTAGAGGAGAAAGTCCTCTTGAGAATATGTAATTTGATTTTTTATTGAGATAGATTTGATAGGGAAAATATGGTGGGAGATGAAAAGTGTCAATTTTGGGTATGTTGGACTTTGAATTGTTATAACGGAAAATATATACACCAAAAACTAATTTTTATTTTTTCATGCACTCGCTATATATGTCATCTATAACATATTTTCAAATTAGAGGTAAAACAGATTATTTAGATATATTTTTTTGTGGGAACTAGACCCGTTGATTTTCAGTATATTCAACAATTGAAAAATTGGCTTTGAAAATTAAAAATACATATCAATTATTGTTCAAAAAAATTATTAAAAATAATAGGCATAAACTTCATCCAGTTTTACACATTTCATTAGTTTACATCATCTTCAAATTCTTTCCTAAAGACTACCAGCTTAATATTTTTAAAGCATTACAAAATCTCAAACAAAAGGAAATGTCGGTTAAGGATGTTATCTCTATAAGATATATTATGTTTTCATTAGCTTATGTCAAACTCATAGAGTCAAGAAGAACGAGTTGGTGAAAGGAATTAGTCATATATTTGACTAATTGGTAATTCACACCTAGTCATTCGGTGAAGTCATACATAAAAGCAAAGTCGGTAAAAATGTAAAGAGTTAAAGACCAACTACCAAGCGTCTATAGTTACCAAGTGTTACTTTACATCGAATGCAATAAATAACACCAAGTGGATAATCACCAAGTGCTGAAGCTCTTATAACCAAGCTAAAGGATCTACTCAACCCAGTTAGCCAGCTAATCATAAACACAATCAAATCACATTTAATGCTTTGTCAAAACATTAATTACATTACTACAAAACATTTATAATAGTTTGTTGCATGATCAATGATTTGAATAAATCTGAGTGAAGATCTAAGGCATAGATCAAGCGGAAAAAGAAAGTTTTCTAGTACTAAGAAAAACAACAAGTACCGAGGTAAAAGTGACATGGTCACCAAGCGGAAAAGAAGATCTAAAGGTTAAGAACAATTCACAACAACCTAATGCATAAGATTAAGAGGCATAAACTCTTATATATAATGGATGATTTATAGAGAAGAAAATATAGCGGAGAGGCTAATATTATTGAAGAAAGTTGTTAAGATTTATTGTTATTGCTGAGAAAGTTAAAGGAGTTATTTGAAGAACAAAGAGAAGAGCAGAGGGCACCGAGTAGAATTTTAGCTGCAACAAAGCTGAACAGAGTAGTGTTACAGTTTGAGATTGAGGTAACACATATCATAGCACATAAAGTCTGAACAACAGTTATATTTGATGCATTTTTATAGACATTGTTGAGTTATTAATACTATTGTATTGAGAGATTTAAATCCCAATGGTGGGTAGATATTAACTGATCTTATATTTGTAAAACCTTTAACAAGGTGCATCTTTAAGTGTAGATTTTGTAAAAATCCTCTAGCCAGGTAGACCTAACAAGTATTTTTATACTCTTAACTGGGTAAGCTATCAAAATGGCTAAACATTGTAAGCTCTAACCAAGCACCCTTTATATTGCAGTTAGTGAAGGTTGTGGGTGTCATCCCCACCACAATTTTTTCCTCTAACCAATGATTTATGCGTTACCAAAATCATGGTGTTATGAGTTCTATTGTTTATTGTTTTGATGTGATGTTTTATAAGATTTATAATATTAATTTCATTTCAAATTTGTGAACTTGATAATCAGAAAGAAACAATATATGGTTTATAGGAAAATTCAATTATAAAGTTTTTAGATTCAACCCTCCCCTCTCAGTCCCAACTTTCCATAGTCATTCCAACAATTGGTATCAAAGCTTCTACTCTTGAGCTAAAAGGTTTGACCACCTAAGAATTAAAGATCTTAATCATGGGAAGTTTTAGGGAATTCAAAAGGATTGATGGCCTTGAATCTGATTTGGAAAGTGCAAGAGAGTTAATCATTTATCTAAAAAAGAAACTTGAGAATTCTCTAAGGATTAGAAGGAAAATATATGATGAGCTAAAGGTTACACAAGAACAAGTTGATACACTTGAGAAAACATCTGAAGGAAGCATAACTGATGAGTCAGAATCATATATAAGAGAACTACTGGAAAAGAGTGATTCACTTACCGAGAAGTTGGACCTAGTGAAGATAGATCTTGAAACCATCATGATAATAATGATCGAATTGATTGAAGGAAAAAGGATTGTTGAAGATGAAAAATAAAATGACAGAAGATGACTAAAGAAAAGTTGAAATTAGGTTAACTAAGAAAGATAATGAGATAATGAGAATGACCCAAGTTCATTATGATATGACCGACCAAATTCTAAATGCAAATCAAGATAACACAAGAAAGGAGTTTGAGAACCAAGCACTAAAAGCTGAGATTGAAAGAATGAATCAAAGACTAAAAGTTGAGAAGGATGTTAATGAAATACTAAAAAGAAATGAAGAAGCACTAAAATCTTTGGACCAAAAACTCAAGAATCAGAAGCAAAGGAATGATAAAATAGGAATTGGATTTAGAGAGAACATCACTACCAAGAAAAGAGAATCATTTGATGCACAAAAATATCAAGGTACTATACCCCCCACCGAATCAAAAGAAGCCAAGTTGCAATTATTGTGGGAAGCCTGGACACACTACTAAAGTTTGCAGAAGAAGGAAAGGTAAAGTAACGAGTACACCTAAATTTGATGGTTATTTATTTACATGCAATAGGTATGGACATCAAGATTTTGAATGCAGAACTAATCTTTCTAACAACACAAGGAAACCCAAGTTTGATGGTTACTTCAAAAATTGTAATAAGTATGGACACAAAGCTGAAAAATATAGAACAAAGAAAATAAATGACAAGTGGAAGCCTAACCGAGAAGGCACATCTATACCTTGGGACTATAATACAATAATTTAATGTTTATCATGTGGAAGGTATGGACACATTGCTGCAAATTGTATGTTGATGCACGGAAGAAATAACCGAAGAGCATGGAGGAACCCCGCCATGGAATGTTTTCACTATCATAAGGTAGGACACCTTGCAAGAAATTGCAGATACCGATGAGATGCACCAACTAAAGATGAATCTACAGTGAAAGCACCAACTACTATTGATGAAATAAGAGAAAAAATGAACAAAACCTAGAGGAGAAAGACTCAGGATGATGGAACATCATTCGGAACCACAAACAGCACCATCTCTATCGAGTTGGTTGCACCAAGATCCACCTATTTGGTGTGAGGTGTGTAGGAACTGCATGCTTATGATAAATCTTACTTTGGTTCCTAATCATTAGAGTTAAGATCCATATCAGCATATTAAGATGTATTTATATAATTTGTGAAAGTTTTAGATGAACATTTTTGTATATGGTTTTTTTTACACGGTAAATCAGAGTAACTATGTAGTTGGTATAAAGGTAAAAAGGAACTCGACAAGCACATTTATTTCAAATAATTTGAGCCATTGGAAACCCTAATCATGGGAAACCTATAAATAGGTTAGTTTGTTATTTATTTTGAACCTATCATTTTTGAAACAGAAATTGAGCATATTGTAGTGTGATTATTCTGTTGAGCATACAAGCAATTTCAAGGTAATTCTAAATCTTTGTAAGAACATTGTGATACATTTATGAGATAACTATTGTACACCAAGGTATTTTTGTGAAGTTGAGTATTATCAAGGGTGCCCTATTTTGTTCAAGCAATACATTTTTAAGTGATCATGGAACGTAAGACACAAACATCAGTTCTAGTGAAGAATGTTCAACCACTGAATGCTAAGTGCAAGTTGCCCCCATCTATAGCCACATAAATTGACATGATGGGAGCATTATACTCAATATCACCATGAGTTATTTTGATTGAATATGTACACACATTCGCTCATTGAAAAATAAAATATTTATGTGGAACCAAGATTCATGCCTTTATTTAGTAAGTTGTGCGTGAATGGAAAAAGTTAAGGATGAGCACACCCATGTAGAAATGAAAGGATTGGTTCATGTTATACCTTTATTAAGTGTATTCAAGCCCTAATGGGTAAGTATGGTACTCACTCGAGTACATGACCAGTTTATGTGGCTGGATGAACCGATTAAGATAACTAAGGATGTTTTGCACATCATCACTAGATTCCCTATTGGAGACAAACCCAAGGTAATTAAGAAAATTTACAAGGGTAAGCTCACCGAGCTAACCAAGGCACAATGGGATGGTAGTGGAATGAGAATATCCACTTTAATAGATCCTATGTTAAGGTATGCATGCAACATCATATCTTACCGAGTGTTTCAATTGTGTCGAGTTGTTAGTGTACCATGTGGAGAAGTTGATCTGGCATACAAGATAGTGAAGAAAGGACCACATATATATCTCTATGAATTTTTTCTGAAGTAGATAGAAGACAACATGAACACAATCAGAAAGGAAAATACCAACACTTTGAAATTTGGTTTATTGTTGCTATGTATTTGCTTTTACTACCAGAATTCATTTCTCTCTATTGGAGATGTAGTTTGGAAAACTGATAGACCAGACATATATTAGATACATGAGTATATAGAAAGTCTAGGAGACAACTTTGATGCAATCATGTCTGATTATTTTCTAAAACTCCAAGCTAGAATGCATAAATGATACAAATTTCCACCTCAACTAATTGCTAAGTATCAGGATAACATATGTTTTGAAGTAGATACTGATGTTTGTATAATCAAGGCAATAATCTCTCTTTCATTTATATTGAGAATGAGGCTAGGAGAGACATGTCCCTTCATGGGGCATGTCTATTCATTAAATATGAGATTAATATAATGACAATTGATTATGTATGTGTGTGTGTGTGTGTGTGTGTGTGTATAATATCTATTATTATTATATATTGGTATGTATATGTATGTGCATAATTTAATCTATTCTCATAATATTAATATATCATTCATTTTGTCTGATCAAAGCTACAAACATCAACACTCCCTCTTATCTAGGGAAGATAAAATCCATCATCCAAGAGAGCAACACAAAATTAATTTTTAAAGTTTATTTTGGTATCACATCATCATGATAATTGAGATATGGTCTAACCAGGAATATCAAGTCTCATGATATTCACCATAACTCATAGATTCATAAGAAATATTATCTCATGATATTTGGGATAATTGGACATAGAATATCAAGTCGCATGATATGAGAATTGGCCAAAAAATATAAAGTCTCATGATATTCACCAAGTACTCAGAGTAATGACCTGCCAACATCAAGTCTCATGATGTCCACCAAGTACTCAACAATTGTCCATATGCAATGTGCACATGTATCCTCAATAATACTTACCATAGGAACATTCATATCATCTATCATGATCTATTTTAGGAATCATAATATGCCCATCAAAATAGAAGGTCATGGTTTGTTTAAGGAACTTAATCCACTATGCAAGATATCATCTATCATGATCTGTTTGAGCCATCATAAGATGTCTATCATGATAGAAGATCATGTTATTGTAAGATCGTCACCTTCCAATAACTGTAACAAATACAAGTAATAATCATTTAGAAGTTTTCACTTCCTCATGATGTACATGGGGGGAAGGTCCATTAAAAAAATATAGAGTCACACCTATGAAATCCATCATGCCTCAGCACAGAAGGTGAAAACAAGGGATTTCACCTAGAACTTATCTCACAGAGAAGAACTCATTGAGAAGATATCAATCTGTTCATGTTTTTATCCAAGATTGCTTAAGATGAACTGTCAGAATCCCTCTGAGAGTGATATCAATCTTCTAAGATCCTCATCCAAACATTCCTCTAAAGAGTTAGACTCTCTAAATCTGATATCAATCTTCTTTTTTCGTGCAAGAGAATCTCTGGAAAAGATCAAGGCAAATAGCTCTTATAGTATGTATAGAAATACATATGAGAGAGAGACTACAATGAGTAGAAAAATGTAATATTGAAAGATAAGAAATACTTATTTGTGCATCAACATCCTTGACATAAGTTGCTTCAATGAAGGTCCATATACATCAAATCAGAAAATACCTTCTCAGATTATTTAAGAGACATCTCCCCACTAAGGATGGTTCAAATTGAAATGTAACATTGGTTATTGTGCCCCCCCCCCCCCACAATGTACAATTCCCACTCTTATATCATTGAATGATTATCATGTATTCTTGTGAAATGACTTGATTTCTCTACGAGAGGTGACACTCTATAGTTAATGCTTTCTTTGTAGAAAGAGACACCCTTATGTGAATGTGTGTTCTTTCTTAATGCTTGAACATGATCCTAAAAAATTAATATATCTCTTTAATGAAAGATGCTACAAGGTCTAACTAATCATTATGGAAATCTTTGTGTATTCTTTGCAAATTCATCGTCCTCAACCTCTTACTAAACAATGCTTCTTTTCTTTAATCAAGTCACTTTATTCAAATATCAGTGTGTAAATTATGTCTTCAATGAATCTCCACATTCAAGAATGACATAGTTGCCAATATATAATAAATGATGTTTTCTTCTTAAAAAATCTGCTACAAATCACTTGACCTTATTCTTTGCACTTGGTGTGGACAAAAGTCTGCAACACAACTTCAGTCACTGGATTTCACATAGAATCGTACACAATCAGTCATAACTTTTGAACCCGATACTTTCTCTCCAATCTCTTAGGTAAGATTCTTCCAAATTTGTGTATCACAAACATATTAAAAATGAATAAAAATCCAACAATTTATTTGTGAGTTATGGTCTCCGTACGGAGACTGTATTTTTTGAGACAGTCACACATTCACCATTAACAAACCACTCTCTTATATTTGCAGCCTAGCTCTAATACCATGTTAAGTTTTAGGATTGCTGTAAATGTAATATAATTTCCTATGTTGTATTTGGTATACATGTTTTCCAAATGCAATAATCTCTCTTTCATTTATATTGAGAATGAGGCTAGAAGAAACATGTCCCTTCATGGGGCGTGTCTATTCATTATTATGAAATTAATATAATGAAAATTGATTTTATATATATATTGATGTAGGAGCATATTGGGTCCTTGGAAATCCTACTCAACCAAAAATATGTTTGTCTTTTTTCTTTAGCTTGTTTGGAGGCTTCTTGGTGAAGTACTCTGTTACCCTTTTTCTTAGGTATGTTTGTTCTGAGTTTCTTTTTTTGGCTCGGGTATGCTTGTTCCAAGTTGCTTTATGTTTCTTGAGTATGTCTATTCTAAGTTGGTTTCTATTTCTTGGATATGATTCTTCCAAGATATTTTTGTGTTTCTTGGGTATGCTTGTCTCGAGTCATTTTCTATTGCTCAGTGATCTCTGTTCCCAAGTTGTTGTTGTTGTTGCTTGGTTTTCTGCTTCCAAGTTGTTTATCCTGATTTGGCCAACTTCTAAATTTAATTTCCATGGTGTAATTTATGTGGGGTCTCTCATTGGGATATGGTTGGACCTAAATCTGGGTCTCTCTTATAGATTTGAGTGCTGACCTCTTTGGTGGACTCTTGTATATATTTGTTTCTATGTTCTTAGTTTGGGGGATCAGTTCTAGGGAGATAGTAGAATTGGATAGAAGATTAACTGTTGAGACAATTGAAAGGAAGGTCTATGACCTTGCATGTATGAAGATCATTTTTTAATTCACTAAATGTATATGGCCGAAACTAGGAAGGCCTCATAGCCCGTCATGTAATGAGTTTTATTAGTTAATTAAATATAAGGCATTTATTGTTCCCTCTCTCACTCTGTGAGTTTTGGCTTCCGCATTGTTGTTTCTACAAGCTAGTTTGGTACTTGGGAGAGCCTTT